>JAURVB010012431.1:0-130037 GCA_033002965.1 Piper betle
CAACAAGGGCAACCGTCTCACCGAAAAGGACCGAACGTATTATATTCTTTACCCGGTTAATTATTATATTTTATTATTTACCCGGTTACCCGGTTAAGTGAAATACGGGTGTTTTCACATACCCTAGCCATCATTTTCATTTTTATAAATTTTGAAAGAGCATGTCATTTTTCACATAAGGGTGTAGGGCGTCTTCCTCACCTTAGCCGCCTGGTTCTCCTCTTCCTTGCCGGTGTTTCTTCCTTGCTTGGGTATCCTTCCTATCTCCCTCTTCTTCATTTTCTTGTATTCATATGTCTTTTCAATTGATAATAAGCTTGATAAACATGAGAATTAAAGTTTGAAATCAACGATAACAACTAAAACTAAACTGAAAAATGGAATTTTGCCATGGCCAACGGATCTGAAGTTGGGCAATGATAGGCAACTGTTAACAAAGGTTTCAAGGCAGCCCTCACACCCCCAACGACCTCTCTGGCTGCATGGTCGAAGGGTGGCGTCACCTTGTCCTTGGGTTCCAATGGGTGGCAGAATTTTAGTGGTTATGGGCAGAATTGTAGTGTGCAACGCTGTGGGAGATTCCAGACGTCCAAGCCAGTTTGCTGGCCAAAGACTCACGTCGTGCATGCTCACAGCACTTGGCCTTGACGTTGGGTTGCCATGCAGGGAGAAGGGAAGTGTTCCCGGCAGTGCTGCTGGCCCGGAGTGCACCTTGCAGTCCCGGCGGTGCTGCTGGCCAGGAGTCGCTCGCCATGGTGCAGAACAGAGTCTGACATGGATAGTTGCAGTAATGCACAAGCTTTATGCTTCCAATTGGATTGGTAGGGAGGGGAGTGAAGGACATGGTCTGGTTTTGGGTTGAAGAGGAAGATATCAGGCTTGGTTTGGTGCAGGACGTCGCCTTAGATAGTTGCTGTAAAACATGGACGTTAGGCTTCATCTTTGGTTGTTTTAATTCATTGTTGATGCTTGATTAGGATGTTTAGATGGTTGTTCAATTAGGTTGCATAGGGAAGAAGAAGAAGGGCGTGATCTGAGTTGTGCCAACGACAAAGCTGGAAGAAGAGAAGGGCCGACGGGAAGAAGAAGATGAAGAAGGGCTGACTCGAGTTAAAAATAATAAGAACTCGTAATAAATCTCTAAAAATAATTATTTTTATGGGTTATAGGTTAAAGTTACTAAACTAATTTCATTATTAGACGAAATTGACATGGACATAAGTAGTAAAAAAATTACGGTAATGAAAAATGGTCGATAATTAATCGGAGTAATATAAGTGATTAAATTAAATCGGACGGTTATAAGTGATTAATAAAATAAAGATTTTACCTTTATTATATTAAATTTAATATTAGGTAAATAAAGTGATTATTTAAATACCGAGTTAATAATAATTTAAAATAGCAATCACTAGCTCCGAACCTAAATAGTATAATAAAAATAAATAAAGTTCAAAATTTTATTGAGTCAAATAATTTAAATTAATGGTATTAATAATATTTTTTAATTTGAATAATACAAATTATTTTAAATAATTTAATCGTACAACTTATTTAATTAAATTTAAATGTATATGGATAGCGATTAAATATTTAAAACCGTAAACTAAATTATCAAGATTGTGGTTAAGTAATTATCGTATTAAAGGAAAATATACTAATAATAATTATTATATATTTGTTTATAAGTTGATAATTACTTTATTATTTGTTAAGTGTTAATTATGATCTAGATTATTAATGCAAAGTAGGATTTAAATGATTATATCACATGAATAGTTTAATATTTAATATTGTTGAAATTTAATAGTGATATATATATTAGTCATTTAGTTGCATGCATTTCTACTTGAACAAAATTATACTTATGTATAATTTTATGTCCTCGTTCAGATTAGGATCATTGGTCGCAGCTGCAAGTTCGAAATATCTTGGTCCGTATAATTATTTAAAATGTTGTATTTTCCTTTGTGGACAGCCTGCTCAGCCTGAGCCCAGATTCGACCACCATGCACTGATTGCAACCAGGGTGAAGGAACTGACTCAATCTGACACAGGCTACGCCCTTCATAATCAAATAATGGAGATGTCAGAATGGACCTGACAGCCATAATACAATAAATTGGACATGGCAGATTGGACTCGCTAGCCAATTACGGACATGGTGGATTGGACTCACCAGGCGATAACAGACATTGCGAATTGGACTCGCCAGCCATTAATGGACATGATGGACTGACCCATCAGCCAATAAATTGGACATGGCAGATTGACTCACCAGCTAATTACGGACATGGTGGATTGGACTCACCAGCCAATTAACGGACATAGCGGATTGGACTCGCCAGCCGGTAATGGACATGTGGACTGATCCATTAGCTAATAAATTGGACATGGCGGATTGGACTCGCCAGCCAATTACGGACATGGTGGATTGGACTCACCAGCCAATAATGGACATGGTGGATTTGACTCGCTAGCCAGTAATGGACATGATGGACTGACCCATCAGCCAATAAATTGGACATGGCAGATTGGACTTGCTAGCCAATTACGGACATGGTGGATTGGACTCACCAGCCGATAACGGACATGGCGGATTGGACTCGCCTGCCGGTAATGGACATGATGGACTGACCCATCAGCCAATAAATTAGACATGGCGGATTGGACTCGATAGCCAATTACGGACATGGTGGATTGGACTCACCAGCCGATAACGGACATGGCAGATTGGACTTTCCAGCCGGTAATGGACATGACGGACCGACCCATTAGCCAATAAATTAGACATGGCAGATTGGACTCGCCAACCAATTACAGACATGGTGGATTGGACTCACTAGCCGATAACGGACATGATGGATTGGACTCGTCAGCCGATAATGGACATGATAGACTGACCCATCAGCCAATAGATAGACATGGTGGACTGACCCATCAGCCATTAGATGGACATGGTGGATTGACCCATCAGCCAACTAATGGACATGATGGACTGAACCATCAAGTAATAAATAGACATGTTGGAATGATCACAACAACCAATATTATAGATAATGATAGGGAGTTTGTGGACTTGTTTTATTTAATTATACAGCTTAGTGTTTAATCTCTAACGTGAAATTGCCTCCGCAGGTTAGCAGCTGGAACTAAAGACTAAGAGTCGACAGGGTGGTTCTTCAACCAACTCAGGTGGTGAACAGATAATAAACAAACTTCTCTTTATTTTTTTCGTGTTATAAATGTGGCTATGGGAAACGGTCCATGATTGTGGGATAATTATTTCATACATTGTCATTTGAAACATAAGTTCTTTTGATTTAGAAGTGCTAGACTTATTTGCTTTATATTATTCATGTAACCTTTTAAGTAACACCAAGTCCAGTTTGGACTGGTCATTATAGGGCTGGTTTTGTTAAATTTTGAGTAACACCTGGCCAGCAAGGCGCACAATATCATGAAACATGGCGGGTTGTTACATGTGGTATCAGAGCCTGGTTTCCCACTAGCTCACATTTTATGACTCAAGTACCTTGTTGAAAAGTCCAATAATTATATTTTCCCATTGTGTTGTGCTATTAATTGACAAATTCATTCGTTAATAAACCTAAGTCATAACTGAAAAAAAGTACTAATGAACCATGATGGTTTTACATTTTAGATGGCAGGCAATCGTAGACAGCCAAACTGAGCTACTCTGCCCAATGCGAACACCGAGAATGTGTTGGCTCAGATCCTGACGACCATACAGGGACTGGCACAGGCTTCAGAAAATACAAATTCTGTGGTTGAAAATATGGTTCAGCGGTTACCGAGAGTGGTAGCAGAGCATGGAGCCTCAAACTCGGCAACGGGTCCCAGAATCACCCCAGATGGTGGTCAGGGGAGTGCCCGAGGGTGGGCAGGGTTAGCAGACCCGGGCGAGCAAGGGGAGCATCCAAACACCATGCCACCGGTAGTCCGACAAGTGATGCCGCCCGCGGTTGACAATAGTGACCGTTACACTGTGGAAAAATTCAACAAGAATGGAGCAAAACTATTTGTCGTTGCAGGTAGGGTTCATCCAACCAAGTACTTCACTTTGGGGAGCCCCTGTGCTTTTTGTGAAGAGGAAGGTGGATCACTTCGGCTGTGTATTGACTATCGAAAAATCAATCAAGTGACAGTCAAGAATCGGTACCCCTTACCGAGGATTGTTGATTTGTTTGATTAGCTAAAAACAGCGGGAATATTTTCTAAGATAGACTTGCGGTCTGGTTATCACCAGTTGCGAGTAAAGGAGTCAAACATATAGAAAACGGCTTTTCGAAATCGATATGGACATTATAAGTTTCTGGTTATGCCTTTCGGTCTAACAAATGCACTAGTGGCCTTTATGTCACTCATGGACACAGTATTCCACACATACCTCGACAAGTTTATTATTGTATTTGTGGACGACATTCTGGTCAATTCAAATAATGAAGAAGAGCATGTGAAGCACCTGTCTATTACTCTTCAAGTTTTGAGAGAACATCAACTGTTCGCCAAGCTCTCAAAGTATGACTTCTGGATGAGGGAGGTAAATTTCCTTGATCATATTGTCTCAAAGGCTGGAATTGTAGTGGATCCATCAAAAGTGAAAGGAGTCACTGATTGGCCACAACCTAAGTCAGACACTGATATCAGAAGCTTCCTTTTTTAGCGGGTTACTATAGGAAATTCATTAAAGACTTCTCCTTAGTAGTATTGCTGATGACCAAACTCACAAGGAAGGGGTCAAGTTTGAATGGAGTAGTAAGTGTGAGGAGAGTTTCCAGTCTCTAAAGAAGAGTTTAACAAGTGCACCAGTCTTGACCCTGCCAAATGGCAATGAAGGAATCGTAGTCTTCAGTGATGGGTCTCTGTTGGATTTAGGATGCGTCCTTATGCAAGAAGGTAAGGTGGTGGCCTATGCCTCTCGTCAATTGAAGATTCATGAGAAAAATTATGCAACCCATGACATGGAACTGGCAGCAGTGGTTTTTCCTTGAAGATTTGGAGACACTACTTGTATGGAGCCCAGTTCGAAGTCTTCAATGACCACTAGAGTTTGAAGTATATCTTCACCTAGAATGACCTTAACCTTCAACAGAGGCGGTGGGTATAATATTTGAAGGACTACGACTTCCAAATCTTATGCCATCGAGGGAAAGTGAATGTGGTAGCCGACGCGTTGAGTCGGAAGGGCAAAGTGGACAAAAGTCAGCAGCTAGCTAGACTTTGGGCCATGTCAGCAAAAGTGGTAGCTATCAACCTGGTAGAGCAACTAACAGGCTTACTGGTAAATTTGGTTGTTTCCAGTGATTTAGTTGATCGTGTTAAGCTAGCATAAATAGGTGATGAGGAGCTGATACTCGGAGGAAGGACCAAGAATTCCAAGTTGGGGAGTTTGTGTACCTAAAGACATCTCCTACGAAGGGGGTGTTCAGATTTAAAATATCACTGAAGTTGAAGCCAAGATTCATAGGACCGTTTCCAATCCTGGATCGAGTTGGGAATTGTGCATATAAATTAGCATTGCCACCAAGCCTAGCTGGAGTACACAATGTTTTCCATGTGTCAATGCTAAAGAAATATGTACGGGATGAGGATCAAATCATCACAAATTTTGAAGACTTAGAGCTACAATCAAATTTAACATACGAGGAAAAGCCGATTCGCATCCTGGCAAGAGAAATAAAGACACTGAGGAACAAGGAATTTCCTTTGGTAAACGTATTGTGGAAAAATCAAGGGTCAGAGGAAGCTACATGGGAGACTGAATAAGAAATGGCAAGGAAATACCCTAGCCTGTTGGTGGCATAGGAACTTTATATTATAGTAGCATGAACTGATCCCGAAGAAAAATAAATAAAGTTAATCATTCTTGTTCTGTTGCCTGTTATGATATTTTGGGGACGAAATATTTCCAAGTTGGGGAGATTGTAAAGAACGTGGAAAAAAAGTTAAAAATTATTTTTTATTATATTCAACTCGGTCTAGAAAGGACCGAACGTGTTATATTCTTTACCCAGTTACATGGTTAAGTAAAATACGGGTGTTTTCACATACCCTAGCCTTCATTTTTATTTTTATAAATTTTGAAAGTGCACGTCATTTTTCACATACGGGTGTAGGGGCGTCTTCCTCACCTTAGCCGCCTAGTTCTCCTCTTCCTTGCCGGTGTTTCTTCCTTGCTTGGGTATCCTTCCTATCTCCCTCTTCTTCATTTTCTTGTATTCATATGTCTTTTTAATTGATAATAAGCTTGATAAACATGAGAATTAAAGTCTGAAATCAACAATAACAACTAAAAGTAAACTGGAAAATGGAATTTCGCCATGGCCAACGGGTCTGAAGTTGGGCAATGATAGGCAACTGTAAACAAAGATTTCAAGGCAGCCCTCACACCCCCAACGACCTCTCTGGCTGCTGGGTCGAAGGGTGGCGTCGCCTTGTCCCTGGGTTCCGATGGGTGGCGGAATTTCAGTGGTTATGGGCGGAGTTGTAGTGTGCGACGCTGTGGGAGATTCCAGACGTCCAAGCCAGTTTGCTGGCCAAAGACTCACGTCGTGCATGCTCACAGCGCTTGGCCTTGACGTTGGGTTGTCGTGCAGGGAGAAGGGAAGTGTTCCCGGCGGTGCTGCTGGCCCGGAGTGCACCGTGCACTCCCGGCGGTGCTGCTGGCCAGGAGTCGCTCGCTTTGGTGCAGAACGGAGTTTGACGTGGATAGTTGCTGTAAAGCACAAGCTTTATGCTTCCAATTGGATTGGTAGGGAGGGGAGTGAAGGACGTGGTCTGGTTTTGGGTTGAAGAGGAAGATATCAGGCCTGGTTTGGTGCAGGACGTTGCCTTGGATAGCTGCTGTAAAACATGGACATTAGGCTTCATCTTTGGATGTTTTAATTCATTGTTGATGCTTGATTAGGATGTTTAGATGGTTGTTCAATTAGGTTGCATAGGGAAGAAGAAGAAGGGCATGATCTGAGTTGTGCCAACGACGAAGCTGGAAGAAGAGAAGGGCCGACGGGAAGAAGAAGAAGAAGAAGAAGCTCACGGTGGCAAATCTGTAAATACTGGTTGACTCAATACCGACTCGAGTTAAAAATAATACGAACTCGTAATAAATCTTTAAAAATAATTATTTTAATGGGTTATGGGTTAAAGTTACTAAACTAATTTCATTATTAGACGAAATCGACATGGACATAAGTAATAAAAAATTACGGTAATGATAAACGGTCGATAATTAATCGGCGTAATAAAAGTGATTAAATTAAATCGGACGGTTATAAGTGAATAATAAAATAAAGATTTTACCTTTATCATATTAAATTTAATATTAGGTAAATAAAGTGATTATTTTAATAACGAGTCAGTAATATAGAAAATGAGTTATTAAACTATAGTCGGTAGCAATCACTAGCGTCGAACCTAAATAGCATAATGAAAATAAATAAAGTTCAAAATTTTATTGAGTTAAATAATTTAAAATAATGGTATTAATAATATTTTTAAATTAGAATAATACAAATTATTTTAAATAATTTAATCGTACAACTTATTTAACTAAATTGCTATGAATAAGGATAGCGATTAAAGATTTAAAACCGTAAACTAAATTATCAAGATTGTGGTTAAGTAATTATCGTCTCAAAGGAAAATATACTAATAATAATAATTAAATATTTGTTTATAAGTTGATAATTATTTTATTATTTGTTAAGTGTTAATTATGATCTAGATTATTAATGTAAAGTAGGATTTAAATGATTATATCACATGAATAGTTTAATATTTAATATTGTTGAAATTTAATAGTGATATATATACTAGTCATTTAGTTGCATGCATTTCTACTTGAATAAAATTATACTTATGTATAATTTTATGTCCTCGTTCAGATTAGGATCATTGGTCGCAGCTGCAAGTTCGAAATATCTAGGTCCGTATAATTATTTAAAATGTTGTATTTTCCCTTGTGGACAGCCTGGTCAGCCTGAGCCCAGATTCGACCACCATGCACCGAGTACAACCGGGGTTAAGGAATTGACTCAGTCTGACACGGGCTACGCCCTTCATAATCAAATAATGGACATGTCAGAATGGACCTGACAACCATAATACAGTAAATTGGACATGGCGGATTGGACTCGCCAGCCAATTACGGACATGGTGGATTGGACTCACCAGCCAATAACGGACTTGGCAGATTGGACTCGCCAGCCGGTAATGCACATGATGGACTGACTCATCAGCCAATAAATTGGGCATGGCAGATTGGACTCGCCAGCTAATTACGGACATGGTGGATTGGACTCACCAGCCAATAACGGACATGGCAGATTGGACTCGCCAACCGGTAATGGACACGATGGACTGACCCATCAGCCAATAAATTGGACATGGCAGATTGGACTCGCTAGCCAATTACGAACATGGTGGATTGGACTCACCAGCCGATAACGAACATGGCGGATTGGACTTGCCATCCGGTAATGGACATGATGGACTGACCCATCAGCCAATAAATTGGACATGGCGGATTGGACTCGCCAGCCAATTACGGACATGGTGGATTGGACTCACCAGTCGATAACGGACATGGCGGATTGGACTCGCCAGCCAGTAATGGACATGATGGACTAACCCATCAGCTAATAAATTGGACATGGCGGATTGGGTTCGCCAGCCAATTACGGACATGGTGGATTGGACTCACCAGCCGATAACGGACATGGCGGATTGGACTCGCTAGCCGGTAATGGACATGATGGACTGACCCATTAGCCAATAAATTGGACATGGCAGATTGGACTCGCCAGCCAATTACGGACATGGTGGATTGGATTCACCAGCCAATAACGGACATGGCGGATTGGACTCACCAACCGGTAATGGACATAATGGATAGACCCATCAGCAAATAAATTGGACATGGCGGATTGGACTCGCCAGCCAATTACGGACATGGTGGATTGGACTCACCAGCCGATAACAGACATGGTGGATTGGACTCGCCAGCCGGTAATGGACATGATGGACTGACCCATCAGCAAATAAATTGGACATGGCGGATTGGACTCGCCAGCAAATTACGGACATGCTGGATTGGACTCACCAGCCGATAACGGACATGGCGGATTGGACTCGCCAGCCAGGTAATGGACATGATGGACTGACCCATCAACCTCAAATTGGACATGGCAGATTGGACTCACCAGCCAATTACGGACATGGTGGATTGGACTCACCTGCCGATAATGGACATGGCGGATTGGACTCGCCAGCTGGTAATGGACATGATGGATTGACCCATCAGCCAATAAATTGGACATGGCGGATTGGACTCGCCAGCCAATTACAGACATGGCTGGATTGGACTCACCAGCCGATAATGGACATGGCGGATTGGACTCACCAGCCGGTAATGGACATGATGGACTGACCCATCAACTAATAGATGGACATGGTGGACTGACCCATCAGCCAACTTATGGACATGGTGGACTAAACCATCAGCTAATAAATGGGCCTGTCGGAATGGTCCCAACAGCCAATATTATAGATAATGATAGGGAGTTTATGGATTTGTTTTATTTAATTATATGGCTTAGTGTTTCATCACTAATGCGGAATTGCCTCCGCAGGTTAGCAGCTGGAACTAAAGACTAAGAGTCGACAGGGTGGTTCTTCTACCAACTCAGGTGGTGAACAGATAATAAGCAGGACCTCTCTTTTCACTTTTTTGTGTTATTAATGTGGCTATGGGAAATGGTCCATGACTGTGGGATAATTATTTCATACATTGTCATTTGAAACATAAGTTCTTTTGATTTAGAAGTTCTAGACTTATTTGTTTTCATATTATTCATGTAACCTTTTAAGTAACACCAAGTCCGGTTTGGACTGGTCATTATAGGGCTGGTTTTGTTAAATTTTGAGTAACACCTGGCCAGCAAGGCGCACAATATCATGAAACATGGCGGGTTGTTACACTTTGAGAACTTGGCAAACAGTTGGTGTTCTCTCAGTTATTGAAGAGTAACAGACAGGTGTTTCACATGCTCCTCTTCATTATTTGAATAGACCTGAATGTCGTCCACAAACACGATGATAAACTTTTCCAAGTATGCGTGAAATACTGTGTTCATGACTGACATAAAGGCCACTAGTGCATTTGTTAGACCAATAGGCATAATAAGAAACTCATAATGTCCATACCGAGTTCGGAAAGCCGTTTTCTATATATCTAATTCTTTTACTCGCAACTGGTGATAACCAGACCGCAAGTCTATCTTAAAAAATACTTTGGCTGTTTTTAGCTGATCAACCAAGTCATCAATCCTCGATAAGGGGTACCGATTCTTAATTATCACTTGATTGAGTTGTCAATAGTCAATACACAGCCAAAGTGATCCATCTTTCTTCTTCACAAAAAGAACAGGGGCTCCCCAGGGTGAAGTACTTGGTCGGATGAAACCTACCCGCAACAACTCTTCTAGTTGACTACTCCTTGAGTTCTATTGGAGCTATGCAGTATGGTGCTTTACAAAGTGGTGTTACACCAGGTGCTAGGTCAATGGTGAACTCTAGTGCTTTCTTCTGGACAATGGGCTCTAGAAAATATTGTCCATTGAACGCTACCACAAATTCCATCCACGTAATGGAAGAAATCTTGCAGTCAATGGAATGTGGTTTTTTTCCATGGATTTCCACCAGTAAGATGCTTCGTCCTGAAGCATTCATGTTGCCTACCTCACTTGATGGCAGTGGGGCACAGACAGAGCCCTAAAGGAATTTTCGGTAATGTCTATACAGGTCTCCGCCTTTATTGGATCGATCCCTCCAATAAATACCTCAGCTCCATTCTTCCTAAACTTTTCCACAATGTAACAGTCACTATCATCAACAGCTGGCGGCACTTGTCTGACTTTCGGTGGTACTGGGTCTGGACGCTCCCCTCGCTGGCCCGGGTCTGCTAACCCTCCCGTCCTTGGGCACTTCCCTGACCACCGTCTGGGGCAATTCTAGGACCCGCTGCTAAGTTTGAGGCTCCATTCCCTGCTACCACTCCCGGTAACCACTAAACAATAATTTGAACAACAAAATTTGTATTTTCTGAAGCCTGCACCAGTCCCTTTATGGCCGTCACGATCTGGGCCACACATTCTTTGTGTTCCCATCATGGTTCATTAATATCTTCTTTTTCAGTTATGACTTAGGTTTATTAGTAGTGAATGAATTTGTTAATTAATAACATAAAACATTAGGAAAAGATAATTATTGGACTTTTCAACAAGGTACTTGAGTGATAATTTGTGAGCTAGTGGGAAACCGGGCTCTGATACCACTTGTAACTACCCGCCCTAACCGGACTGGGTGTTACCTAAAAATATAATTGATGTAACATAACGTTCTAGAACATGATTCATAATACAACAATAAGTCTAGAATTTATAAATCATAAAAATAAATCATGTTCTAATAGCATGCAACAATACGTAAAAATAAACTAACTCAAAATCTCACAGTCTCGGACCGTTTCCCATAGCCACAATTATAACACAAGAGAATAAAAAGGAAGTCCAATTTATTATCAATTCACCAAACCTGGGTTGGTAAAAGATTCACGAACACACTTTTAGTCCTCAGTCCAAAGCTGCTCACCTGCAGAGGCAATTCTGCATTAGTGATAAAACCACTAAGCCGCATAATTAAATGAAACAAGTCAATATAATCCCAATTATCATTTCAAGAGACTTTTAGTTGTTATGAGCCTATGCTGAGCTCTTAATATGCTGGGAGGGGTGGCCACCCCATCCAGCTCCAATCCCATGCATGCGCACACACGCTACGTGGCCCACGGCCTGTAGTTACCGATATTTGCCATTGACTCACCCTCTCGGTATCACAAGTGCATAATGAGCCTTCTTGCACCACTGCGCCCTGTCACCCCTTTCGGCATGGGGGTAGGTGTTTAATCTTTCAGGGGTGCTGCCTTGTGTCGAATTGAGTCGACCCCGGTTGCGTTCCAGCGCATGGTGGTCAGATACTCAAGTCGACCAAGACTCCTAGATAGTAATTTTCAAGGGTGCGGCCCCGTGTCAGACTGAGTCAATTCCTTGACCCCAGTTGCACTTAGTGCATGGTGGTCGAATCTGAGCTCAGGCCGACCAGGGCTGCCAACTAAGGGAAAATACAACATTTCAAATAATTATACGGACCTAGATAGTTCGTACAGTGAACTTGCAACCATGACCAACGATCCTAATCTGAACGAGAACATAAAATTATACATAAGTATAATTTTATTCGAGTAGGAATGCATGCAACTAAATAACTAATATGTATCATTATCAAAATTTGACAACATAAAACATGCAACATTCAACAATATTAAATATTGATTTATTCTATGTGACATAAGCATTTAAATCCTATTGTACATTTTAAATTAATTATCTAAATTATAATTCACACTTAACAAATGATAAAATAATTATCAACTTATAAACAAATATTTAATTACTATTATTAGTATATTTTCCTTCGGTTATAATTTTAATCACTATTATTATTCATAGCAATTTAATTAATTAAGTTGTTCGATTAAATTATTTAAAATAATTTGTATTATTCTAATTCAAAGATATTACTAATACAATTATTTTAAATTATTCAACTTAATAAAGGTTCTAACTTTATTTATTTTCATTATGCTATTTAGGTTCAACGCTTGTGATTTTTACACGATTATAAGTTAATAACCCATTTTCTACCTTATTAACTCGTTATTAAAATAATTACTTTATTTACCTAGTATTAAATTTAATATGATAAAGTGAAATTCTTTATTTTATTAATTACTTATAACCTTCCGATTTAAATTAATCGCTTGTAGTACACCGATTAATTATTGACTGTTTATCATTACTGTATTTTTATTACTCATGGCGATTTCGTACAATAATTAATTAGTTCAGCAACTTTAACCCATAACCCATTAAAATAATTATTTTTAATGATTTATTAGGAGTTAATATTATTTTTAACTCGAGCCGGTGTCGAGGCAAGTGTTATTTACGAGTTGGTATTATTATTTAGCTCGAGCCGTGTCGAGTCAAGTTATATTTACAAGTTTGCCACCCAAGGGATTCTTCTTCTTCTTCTTCCCCGACACCATTCTCTGCTTCCGACCCCAGCCGCCCTCCATTCGCATTGTCGCTGCAGCCGCCAATCGCCTCTGACTGCCATCGATCGTCGCCTTCCAGCCCCGCCATGCCGTCGCAGTGTCACCCCGGTCGACCCCAGCCACCTTCCAGCCGCCGCGATGCTGGCATTGCCACGCCTAACGATGCGTTCACGTCACCGATTCCACCACCGGCGAGTGTTGCCGCCCCAATTGGGTGGTTGCCTTGACACCCTTGACCCTCTATCGACCTTCTCCGGCCAGATTAGAACCCATTGCCACCCAGGACGGCCGGATTTCTTCACCCATCACCGTCACCTCTGTTTTTCATTTTTGCTATTTGCTACCCAAGGCCAGCATCCACGGATACAAACATCAGAGGTGCCAACTACAGCCACTGATTTATCTCTTGCACCTTGCTGCAACATTTATGCACCTGAGGCTTCGCTACCTTAGAACCGGCGTCTGACCAGGCAAGATTGGCCATAAATTGGAATGATCGCATCCCTATTTACAGGCGAGGAGGTCACCCACGAGGGACTGTGCACCAGTAGGACTAGGTTTTTCTTGGCTTGCAATCATCCACTGCAATGGATCCCCGGCGAAGCTTGGGTGTGATTTCCCATCTTGCCGAACACGAGAACTCGTCGGCCATGGCCAGGATTTTAATTTTCAGTTTAGTTCTTTTCTTTCTTATATATTTAAGACTTTAATTCTTATGATTATCAAGCTTATTATCAATTCAAAATATGCATGCATGAAAATTAAAATTAGGGAGATAGGAAGAATACCCAAGCAAGGAAGAATCCGGCACCGGTAAGGAAGAGGAGAAGAAAATGAGAATGAAAGGTGGCTAGGGTATGGGAAAACACCCTAACACTTGTATTTCATTTAACCTGGTAACCGGGTAAATAATAATATATAGTAATTACCCGGGTAGAATTAACCGGGTAGAGAATATAATATAATTAATAATATTAATTCTCCAATGTTTGATCCTTCCTCGACCGAGTTGAATATTATTATTATTTTTTTGTCATAGTCTTTATAGTAGCTACGGGTGAGTGTGTGCGTAGTGTCTCTGTTGAGATTCAACAGCGACAATTAATTGCGGACTTGATATTATTCAGGATGACAGAGTTCGATGTGATCTTTGGGTTGGATTGGGTTTCCAAGCACGGTGCCCTGATAGATTGCCGGAAAATGATGGTGACTTTTCAATGCGGAAGTCACCTCTTCTTTTCCAGGGTCAAGGCAGAAACAGAGAAAGGCTGGATCTTCTATTAGAATGCAGTGGGACAACTGGACAGGGGTTGTGAGTTGTTGATGGCCGGTTTGGTGTTGGCAGAATAGAATGGCTCAGGAGACAAGCCCAGCATTGAGCTGATTCCAGTTGTCAGGGAGTTTGCATATGTCTTTTCAGATGAGATCACCGGATTGCCATCGAAGAGAGAGGTCGATTTTGTTATAGATTTGATGCCAAGGTCAGCACCCATCTCTAGAACCCCATATCAGATGGCACCATTGGAACTCTGAGAGCTCAAGGAGTAATTGGAGACATTGTTGGATCAAGGTTTTATCCAACCGAGCGTGTCACCGTGGGGAGCACTGGTGTTGTTTGTGAAGAAGAAGGATGGAAGCTTGTGTTTGTGCATCGACTATAGGACACAAAACCATGTAACCATTAAGAACAGATACCCTCTTCCTCGTATTGATGATCTATTTGACCAGTTGAGCTCAGCAACAGTCTTTTCGAAGATTGTCTTGAGATCCAGCTACCACAAGTTGAGGATTAGAGCAGAGGATATTCCGAAGACTGCATTTAGAACGAGGTATGGACACTACGAATTTTTGGTTGTGCCCTTTGGATTGACAAATGCCCCAACAGCATTCATGGACCAAATGAATAGAGTGTTCAGTCCCTTTTTGGATCAATTTGTGATAGTCTTTGTGGTTGACATCTTGGCGTATTCCTCATCAAGAGAAGAACATGAATAGCATCTCCGTACGATGCTACAAGCCCTAAGGGAGCATAGACTGAACGAAAAATTTGTGAAGTGTGACTTTTGGCTTTCAGAGGTCAACTTCTTGGGGCATATTATATCAGCAGTAGGGATTTCAGTGGATCCAGTGAAGATAGAGGCAGTTGTACAGTGGGGACAACCGATAACACCTTCTGAGATACGAAGTTTCCTTGGTCTAGCAGGGTATTACCGTCATTTTATACAGGGTGTTTCCTCCATAGTAGCTCCTCTCACGCAGCTGACTAGGAAGGACAAACACTTTGTATAGACTAACGAGTGTGAGCAGAGTTTTAGGACGCTGAAGGAGAGATTGACTTCAGCACTGGTTCTCACATTACCAGAGGGGCACGATGACTTTGTAGTCTACACAGATGCCTCAGGAATTGGCCTTGGTTGTGTTTTGATGCAGAGAGATAAGGTTATCGCATATGCATCTCATCAGCTAAAGGTGCATGAGCGTAACTACCCCATTCACGATTTGGAACTTGCAACAGTGGTTTTTGCCCTCAGAATATGAAGACATTACCCCTATGGGACTTCCTTTTGACTTTTGACTGATCACAAAAAACTAAAGTATATCTTCACAGAGAAGGATTTGAACAGCCGACAGAGGAGATGGTTGGGGTTGTTGTCTGATTGTGAGATCGATATCTCATATCATGAGGGCAAGGCAAATGTAGTAGCAAACGCTTTGAGTAGGAGGCCAATTTGAGACTCACTGGGGATGGCAGTAGTTTTAGTGACTATGATCGGTACACGCCAGAGGCAGTTAGTTTGAATGATTGCTAGACTCTTGATTCAACTGAGTATTTTTGAGTAGATTAGAGCGACACAAAATGAGGATAAACAATGGGCTCAGTGGTTAGAGCAAGGAATTCACAGAGATTTGGTCAGGGATGCAGATGGACTGGTCAGATTGAGAGGATGTCTTTTCGTTCTAGACATCATTGAGTATCCTAGACTTCATAGGACCATTCTTCACGACGCCCACATCTCGAGGTGCACAGTGCATTCGGGTGGGATGAAGATGTATCACGATGTTCGACGATCCTATTGGTGGCCAGGATTGAAGAGAGGTTTTTGACACTGTAGCCAGGTGTTTAGTCTGTCAACCAGTGAAGGCTGAACACAAGCGCCCTGGTGGGATCTTATAGCCATTGCAGACCCCAAAGTGGAAGTGGGAGAGTATAGCATATGATTTTGTAGTCGGTCTACCTAAGAATTGCCACCAGAGAGACATAGTATGGGTAATAGTGGATCGACTAACGAAGTCTGCACATTTTATCCCTATTAGAATGGATTACCCGTTATCCACTTTGGCGACCTTGTATTGGTATGAGATAGTACAACTGCATGGAGTTCCATTGGAGGTCATCTCAGATAGAGACCCACGGTTTATATCCCATTTTTGGAGAGCTTTTCAAGCAGCCATGGGCACAGAGTCGAAGTTCAGCACCGCTTTCCACCCTCAGACAGATGGGCAGTCTGAAAGAACTATTCAGATTCTTAAGGGTGCTTAGGGCCTGTATGCTAGATTTTGGAGGCAACTGGGCAAAGCATTTGCAATTGGTGATATTTGCCTACAACAACAGTTACCAGGCTAGCATTGGGATGGCACCATTTGAAGCGCTATATGGTAGGCCATGCAGATCCCCTGTGTGTTCGGTACAGGGCAGTGAGCCGATGGTAGTTGGACCAGAGATGGTTCAGCAGACACAAGATGTGGTTATGCTGATTAAAAAGAGGATGAGGTCAACTCAGGACCAATAGAGAAGCTACGCTGATCAACGCCGACGTGAGGTTCACTTCATGGTCGAAGAACATGTTCTTCTGAAAGTGTCACGAAACAAGGGGAACATGAGGCTTGGTATGCGTGGGAAGCTTAGCCTACGGTGCATAGGACCATTCGATGTTCTAGAATGTGTAGGTCAGGTGGCCTATCGCTTGGCACTGCCGCCTCACCTATCAGCCATACACCCAGTGTTCCACATGTCCTTATTGAAGAAGTGCCACCCAGATAACTCCCACGTTATCAGTTTCCAAGAGATAAAATTCCATCCTGACTTGACGTATCCAGAGGACGCAACAAGGATAGTTGATCGCCAAGTGAAGACCCTCAGGCGTAAGCAGGTTCCCTTAGTAAGAGTGTAGTGGAATCGACGCCAAGTTGAAGAATCTACGTGGGAGCGTGAGGAAGAGATCAGGTGGAGGTAACCTAAGTTGTTCGAGCAGCCAGCTTCTAAACCAGGTACTCCAGTTTCCAACCTCAATTATAGTTTATAGCATTATGTTTGACGCCTCCTTGATTTAAAATTTAAAGGACAAAATTTTATAAGGAGGGAAGGTTGTAAAACCCGAGACTCGAGTTAGGGTTTTATAGTCGTTAGCCGGTCGGTTTGACAATGATTCGAGTCAGTTCATCTTTCAGAACACGTACGCGGGGCCAATGCCAACCGTGTGCACGTGCTATGAGCGTTCATGTATACGCAAGTATCGATGATAGAGTCAGATACGCATCAGCAGACTGAGTTATCAGTAGATATGAGAGTATATAGTTGATGATTTTATTTTTTTATGTTATGAGTGTAGAATTAGTTTAGGCCGACTAACGCATTAGGTCGCGGTAGATTGTATTCGGGTGGGTTATTATTTATACAACACGTCATTTGGATGTTGTGGGGTTTTGTTTGATTTAATTGGATTTTTCCCAATCTTTCTGGATTTTTCTGGGATTTATTCCGAGTTAGTTATTATTCTTGACTCGAGCCGGTGTCGAGTCAAGTTCTAGTTACAAGTTTGCCACTACTATATTTCTCATCTCCCTCCCCCAAACCCCCGACGTCTTCACCACCCCAAACCCTAGCCGCCACCCTTGAGGTTGTCACCACCGCCGCTAACGCCATGTCTCCGCCGATTGACTCCGCCCATCCTGGTCGTGCCGACGCCTTGTCACCTCGACCACGCCTGCCACTATCCAGCCGTCGCAATGCTGGAAATCGCCCACAATTTCACGGTTGTTCCCGATGTGATTCTGCCACCGTCTGCGCCGGACCGCCTCCGCCATGACGTCGAAGCTCTCCCCTTGACTTCCCCTACCTTACCCCCTTACCTATCGCCATTGTCGAGGCTGGCCGTGGGTCTGATTGGAGTGACCAACCACCCGACCGAACTCAATGCTCCTGTTGGTGGTCATCGCCGTCGCGGCTGCCCTTGTCGTCAAGACGGTGCTAACCCTTACCTCTGATTGCCCCGCCGGCTCACCTTTACCACCTTCGTCCATCGGCACCAATTTCAGCACCGATCGCGAGGTGGTTGTCTGTCTTTTTTAGTATTATTATATACATGTTGTGGTCATGGTAGCATATTGGAATTAATTTTATTAACTTCATGATTTTAGTTTAATTAATCGTGAATTATGATAAACATGTTATGATTAGCGTAGATTGCATTGTGTGATGTAAATGCTAACTAATGAAATAGTTAGTAAACCACTGAATAGTTAATTAAATACTTGTTAGCTAGTTAATTTATGAATTTGCATGATTTGGGTTTTGCATGCTAGTATTAAGTTAAACGGATTAAATTGATTAAACTATGGTCACCTAATTAGAATAGGTATGTTTTGAAATTAGAATTAAAAGTGCTAGGTAATAAGTAACGTATGAAATCATAAAATTATTAACTTGCTTGACAATTGGAGATTTAGTGTGATTGTTGAGATGATTGTCATGTTTGATTGGGTTCCTGTATGAATGTGGCTATATTAGTTATATAGGCATGTGTAACGACCCGCCCTAACCGGGCCGGGGTTACTTAAAGAGTTAAATATTGTAAACATACTATTCATGAACATGAATCATGACACAGTAAATAATTTTAGAAAATTTATATATCATAAAAATGAATCATGTTCTAATAACATGTGACAATACATAAAAATAAAGTCCCACAGTCTCTTACCGTTTCCCATAGCTACATTTATAACACAAGAGAATAAAAAGGAAATCGAATTTATTATGAATTCACCAAACCTAGGTTGGTAAAAGATCCACCAACCACACTTTTCATCCTCAGTCCAAAGCTGCTCACCTGTGTAGGCAATTCCGCGTTAGTGATAAAACCACTAAGTCACATAATTAAATGAAACAAGTCAATATAATCCCTATTATCATTTCTCGAGACTTTTAGTTGTTATGAGCCTATGTCGAACTCTTAATATGTTGGGAGGGGTGGCCACCCCATCTAGCTCCAATCCCAAGCCGAGCTCTTAATATGTTGGGAGGGGTGGCCACCCCATCCAGCTCCAATCCCAAGCATGCGCACGCACGCTACGTGGCCCACAACCTGTTGTTACTGATATTTGCCATTGACTCACCCTCTCGGTATCACAAGTGCATAATGAGCCGTCTTGCGCCACTGCACACTGTCACCCCTTTCGACATGGGGGCAGGTATTCAATCTTTCAGGGGTGCTACCCTACGTCGAATTGAGTTGACCCCAGTTGCGCTCAGCGTATGGTAGTCGGTTATGAACTCAAGTCGATGAAGACTCCCACATAGTAATTTTAAACGGTGCGGCCACGTTTCGGACTGAGTCAATTCCTTGACCTCGGTTGTACTCAGTGCATGGTGGTCGAACGATCCTACTCTGAACGAGAACATAAAATTATACATAAGAATAATTTTATTCAAGTAGAAATGCATACAACTACATAACTAATATATATATCATTATCAAAATTTGACAACATAAAGAATGCAACATTCAGCAATATTAAATATTAAATTATTCATGTGACATAATCATTTAAATCCTACTTTACATTTTAAATTAATTATCTAAATCAAAATTCATACTTCACTAATGATAAATTAATTATTAACTTATAAACAAGTATTCAAGTATTTAATTACTATTATTAGTATATTTTCCTTTAAGATGATAATTACTTAACCACAATCTTGACGATTTAATTTACGGTTTTATTCTTTAATCATTATCATTATTAATAGCAATTTAATTAATTAAGTTGTTCGATTAAATTATTTAAAATGATTTGTATTGTCCTAATTCAAAGATATTACTAATACAATTGTTTTAAATTATTCAACTCGATAAAGGTTTGAACTTCATTTATTTTCATTATGTTATTTCGGTCAATGCTTGTGATTTTTACACGATTATAATTTAATAACCCATTTTCTACCACACTGACTCGTTATTAAAATAATCACTTTATTTACCTAGTATTAAATTTAATATGGTAAAGGTGAAATTTTTATTTCATTAATCACTTATAACCATCCGATTTAATTTAATAGCTTATAATACACCGATTAATTTTCAACCGTTTATCATTGCCGTATTTTTATTACTCATGTCGATTTCGTAAAAAATTTAATTTGTTTTAGCAAATGTAACCCATAACCATTTGAATAATAATTTTTTTAGGTTTTATTACAAGTTAGTATTATTTTTTAACTCGAGCTGCGTCGAGTCATGTAATATTTACAAGTTTGCTATCTGCTTCTTCCCTGACGCTCTTCTCTTCTCCAAACCTCATCTTTGGCACCAAAAACAGACTCGTCCTTCTTCTCCAACCCTTATCTTGGCACCAAAACTAGATCACGTCCTCCATCAACTACAACCTTCCCCAGCAATCAAATTGGAAGCCTAAAGTTCATGCTTTACAGCAATTATCCATGTCGAACCCTGTCCTGCACCTAGGCACACAATGCCTAGCCAGCAGCACCGCCGAGAATGCAAAGCGAACACCGTCAGGCCAACAGCACCGCCGGGAACACTCCCCTTCTCCCCGCACAACAACCCACAACCTCAAGCCAAGCACTATGAGCATGCACGGCATGTGCCTTGGCCGATGAACTAGTATGGATGCTTAACTTGACAGGCACCGAAGGTATTCCCCACAGCGTTGCCCACTATAAAATGCACCAACCTAATTATGTCTACGAAGGAATGTGAAATGATGCTAGGGTGCTAGGTTGTACTAAGATGAGCAATCCCATTACTGTATAGACTATGAAAAAAAAATATTAGTAATAATATATTCGACGCGGTCCGGGAAGGACCAAACGTATTATATTCTCTACCCTGTTAATTATTTACCCATTTTATTATTTACCCGTTAAACGAAATGCTAGTGTTGGAGTGTTTTCACATACCCTAGTCGTCATTTCATTTTATTTTTATGAGGGACGTTCTCCTCACCCTAGCCTTCGTTCGCATTTTCTTCTCCTCTTCCTTACCGGTGCCGACTTCTTCCTCTTTGCTTGGGTATCCTTCCTAGCTCCCTCTTCTTAATTTCCTTGCATGCATATTCTTTTTAGTTGATAATAAGCTTGATGAACATGAGAAATAAAGTCTGAAATCAACAATAAACAACTAAAATTAAACTGTAAACTGAAATTTTCCATGGCCGACGAGTGCAAGAATTTGGGCAAGGATGGGCGACTTTAAACAATTGTAAGGCAGCCACTCACACTCGTGAACCAAACCAGCATGTTACAGGCCCCGGTTAGGTCGGCTAACCCGAACCTAACTCGTGCGGATCCTATCTCGGCGTCTTAAGATGAAGATCCAACTTGCTATATATATGTATGAATGCATAAAACCCTAACAGGATATTACATGGATGACATGCAACTAATTTTCACACCAACACAATTACAATCAAAATTAGTAAAAATTCTAAAACGAAAGGGACAGAATTTCCCCTAAAAAAGTAATTAGGGGCCACCCTGTCAAAATCATATATTCAAGCATATATACGCATAGCAACAATAGCATTCACACAGACTTCTAATCTACTATATTCATCATTCTCTGAACTTTGGGTCCTAACCCCATCACACTTTTGCTGCGCTACACTGATCATTTCATTTCATGTCATTGTCATGCCTCAAATATTTAATCATAGCATGTTTATAAAATAACATCATAAACAAAACATTAAACATTCAATCACCCAATGTGTGTGTGCAGAAGACCTTATTGCTCCTCCGTCCTGGCCGGCACATCCATCTCGTGCTTATCACCTACATATATATAGGAAAAACGTCAGTAACAAGGGTTACTGGTCCGAAAAGAAAATAACTATAACAAACTGGCTATGAGAGCAAACTCTCATATGCAAGAAAACAACATATACTCCACATGAACACTCTGAAGGGCACTACTGAGAAGTCACTGGGCTGCAGACCCGGTAGCATCCCGAACTTACTGATCTGCTGCTAGTACTGTGCCACTCTCGGCACTTCTTTTTCAGTACTTCTCGTGAAACTTTATCCTATGCCCTCTCCTTACCTCCATATTTCTCCTGGCCTTGAGCACGAATGCCGAGTACTCTCAGGCAGTCACCTTTAGTACCCTTTGAACCACAAGTCCAGACATGTGCTGTACTAAACAGTACCCGTAAACCTCCACGTCCTCCGGGTGTGAGGAACTCAAACGCGGAGTTGTTAGGATCCGTTGGGAATGGAACAGTCTGCTGGCACTAATCCAGAGCCACCTTTGACTGTCACGGCATCCTCTGCATGGTACGTGCAGTCGATTTCTCCATCTCTCGTCTCACTGAAAATGCGAAAACTATATATATATATAGGCTTGGGTAGGGAGTTATATAATAGGCCCGAAGGCAACTTTTGGTGGATCTTGTTTTCAAAATCAACCTCGAGGGATCTCATCCTCGAGGGGTTATTAATCTGAAAAATGTTCGGTTAAATGGCCCGAGTTAAGTGGGATCCGATAAAACGCCACTTAACCCGTCCTGCAGACAATAAGATAAACATACAATAGAAAGACGTAAAATAGAGTCAAGTCCTAAACGGACCTGGTAGAAGCTCCAAGCGTGTCATCGCGCCTAGGCGGTGAGCTCCTACTCCGTACCTACACATCAAAACTAAATACTAACGCCCACTAACTACATGATGCATCTAAATCAATGAATCACACACAATGCAACCACAAAATCATCCATCAAAATAACAATCAAATAATTATAAGAGTAAATAATCCTAACTCAACTATTCATACCATATTTTATTCTATTCTTCTAAGTTGCATCGTACTAGATTAACATGCTCATACACAATTCATCTCATTGGATCACTTACTTCATTCACTAATAATCTCACCATGCACATCTTTACTTTATTCATGGCCAAGACATTAATCATGATAATTAATCAACCCTAGCATGCTATGCTAACAATTATCATCAATTTTAAATAAATCAATCGGAGGTAATTATACCTCACGTTGTCGACAATCGGTGACGGTTAGGGTTCTGTCGCGTGTCTCGGAACTCAAATTCGGAGCTCATCGGCGTCCGAAGCTCGATCGGGCTCGACTGGGTAAGCCCCGCGGAAGATTCGGTGAATTCCAGTGAATTCCAGAAATTCCGGTTTTTCGGCGGTTTTGCGGTAGCTGCTGGCAGTTTTCCGGCGGCTTCCGGTGGTTTCCCGGCGACAATCGCCGGCGGCGTCTACTGGCCGGAAAGTGGTCGCGTTGGGTACCCTCAGAACCGGCTCGGCGAGCCCGACTTATCTACGAGCTCGACGCGGCCAACGGAGGTGGTAGCTCGCCGAAAAATGCATAAAACAGAGTCGGCAGTGATGGTGGCTAGATCCGGCCGGCCACGGCGGCGATGGCCTCCGTTCCGGTCGCGGAAGGTCGCTGGAAGGCTAAGGGTGCTGAGGCGACCGACCGATTGCGGCGGCACTGGTAGCCATAGGCAGAATCGGCGACGGAAGCACAATGCGGGCACAGCGTCGCGGCATGGATCCTCTCGTCGCTGCAGTCCGATGGGGGCCGGACCTGGTCCGGGCGGCAGGGCGACGCCGTGGCCGGGCTGGGTGGCGTCGATCGGCGGCCAGGCGGCGTCGGCCGTGGCAGCGGTGGCGCACGAATAGGGGCAGCGCGGCGGTTAGGGTTTGGGGGTGGGGGAAAAGGTCGGGGTGAAAACTTAGTTGGGTGGCAAACTCGTAAATAATACTTGACTCGTCTCCGGCTCGAGTCAAGTATCATAACTAACTCGAAGTAAATCATAAAAAAATCCATAAAAATCGGGAAAAATCCCATAAAATCAAACAAACACTAAAACATTATAATGATATGCTCTAACACTATCAACCCACCCAAATTGCCCGTAATGCGTCCTAACGCGATAAACGACCTAACACTAATTCTACGATCCACTATATATATAATAATAATAAAAAATAAACTGCATGCCTTCATATACTCTAATAACTCATTTTTTCTACTGTGTTCATGATGTCATCATCGTATACTTGGGTACGCATGACCCTCATAGCTCATACACGCAACTGGCGTCGGCTCAGTGCACGTGTTCTGAAACCGACTCGACTCAAAAATAACGATCGAACCAACCGGTTCTGAATATAAAACCCTGACTCGAATCGCGGGTTTTACACTTGCTGCCAATGGGTGGAGTTACAGCGGTTTGTGGGCGGAATTTCAAGGATGAACGCTGATTCCAGACACCTATACCAGTTCGCCGGCCAAGGCTCATGCCATGCATGCTCACGCACTTGGCCTTGACGTTGGGTTGTCGTGGAGAGAGAAGGGAAGAGTTCCCGGTGGTGCTACTGGCCTGACAGAGATCACCTTGCAGTCCCGGCGGTGCTGCTGGCCAGGAGTCGCGTCTTGGTGCAGAACAGAGTTTAGACGTGGATAGTTGCTGTAAAGCACGAGCTTTATGCTTCCAATTGGATTGCTAGGGAAGGGAAGCAGTTAGGGAAGGAGGTGATCTGGTTTTGGGTTGAAGAAGAAGGCTCCAGGACCTGTTTTCTTGTGTAAAGAAGAAGGTAGGAGAAGAAGGACGTTGGGGAAGAAGAAGATGACAGTTTTGTAAATATGGGTTGACTCGATACCGACTCGAGTAAAAAATAATACTAACTCATAATAAATCTTTAAAAACAATCATTTTAATGGGTTATGTGTAAATTTACTAAACTAATTAATTATTGTACGAAATTGCCACGAGTAATAAAAAATACGGTTATCATAAACGGTCGATAATGAATCGGCGTAGTACAAGCGATTAAATTAAATTGGAGGATTATAAGTAATTAATAAAATAAAGATTTTACCTTTACCATATTAAATTTAATATGAGGTAAATAAAGTGATTATTTTAATAATGAATAAGTAAGGTAGAAATTAGGTTATTAAATTATAATCGGGTAAAAATCACAAGTGTTGATCCTAAATAGCATAATGAAAATAAATAAAGTTTGAAACTTTATTGAGTTGAATAATTTAAAATAATTGTATTAGTAATATCTTTGAATTAGGATAATACAAATTATTTTGAATAATTTAATCGAACTACTTAATTAATTAAAGATTTAAAACCGTAAACTAAATTATTAAGACCGTGGTTAAGTAATTATATCTCAAAGAAAAATATACTAATAATAGTAATTAAATATTTGTTTATAAGTTAATAATTATTTTATTATTTGTTAAGTGAGAATTATAATTTAGATAATTAATTTAAAATGTACAGTAGGATTTAAATAATTATGTGACATGAATAATTTAATATTTAATATGTTGAATTTTAATCATGATATATATTAGTCATGTAGTTGCATGCATTTCTACTCGAATAAAATTATACTTTTGTATAATTTGATGTTCTTGTTCAGATTAGGATCGTTCGTCACAGTTGCAAGTTCACTTACGAACTATCTAAGTTCGTATAATTATTTAAAATATTGTATTTTCCCTTGTTGGTAGCCTTGGTCGGCCTAAGCCCAGATTCGACCACCATGCACTGAGTGCAATCGGGGTCAAGGAATTGACTTAGTCCGACACGGGGCCGCACCCTTAAAATTACTATGTGAGAGTCTTGGTCGACTTGAGTATCTGACCACCATGCGCCGGAACGCAACCGGGGTCGACTCAATTCGGCACAAGGCAGCACCCCCTGAAAGATTGAACACCTGCCCCCATGCCAAAAGGGGTGACAGGGCACAAAGGCGCATGACAGCTCATTATGTACGTGTGATACCGAGAGGGTGAGTTAATGGAAAATAGTGGTAACTATAGGCCGTGGGCCACGTAGCGTGTGTGTGCATGCATGGGATGGTAGCATATAACGAGCTCAGTATAGGCTCATAACAACTAAAAGACTCTTGAAACGATAATAGGGATTTTATTGACTTGTTTTATTTAATTATGTGGCTTAATGGTTTTATCACTAACGCGGAATTGCCTCCACAGGTGAGTAGCTTTGGACTGAAGAATAGAAGTGTGGTTGGTGTTTCTTTTACCCACCTAGGTATGGTGAATCGATAATAAATTGGACTTCCTTTTTACTCTCTTGTGTTATAATTGTGGCTATGAGAAATGGTCCGAGACTGTGGGACGGTTATTTTATTTATTGTCATATGCTATCAGAACATGTTTTATTTTTATGATTTATAAATTCTAGACTTATTTGCAGTATTACAATTCATGTTCTGGAATGTTATGTTTACAACAAATTATATTTTTAAGTAACACCTGGTCCAGTTTGGGCGGGTCGTTACAATTACAATCAAAGTCGTTTCCCTGGATATCAACTGCATATATGTGTAACTTGATTAACATAACAAGATGTGCTGCCTATTAGCCTAGTGAAATTATCCATCCCACATCTATTTTCACTAAGAGAACTTGCGTTAATTTTTGCTGTTGTTCTATGTCTTCATGCCATTGCATCATTTTCTAAGTTAGAATAGTATACCAATTCATGCCCTTACTTAGCTTGTTGGGTTTAGAATACATTTCCATCACGTCATACACTCTTTGTAGGTAGCTCATTAAGTTTAATAATCTACCTATCATCTGTATAGTGGAATATCAAATTCTTGTGGGAACAATACTTACTTATCACTCTATTCCTTATTCAATGCGTGCACTTACGCCATGCATTGAAATAGCAACAACAGTACTCCCTATGGTGAGTGACATTGCATTCACTTATATGAATAACCCTTGTTGAAGTATAGTGCCACAACATTCATTATCAGCACTGCAGTGCTCAAATCCTAATTTGATTTCTTCGTGTTTGAGTGATATTTTTACTGGATGTATGCTATGTTTATGATTGGTTAATCATTGTATGATGTATGTATGATGATGTTAAATGTCATTAATATTTTTAGTGTGTTGTATGAATTCATCAGCATCATGCATACATATCACAACTTATAGATATGGGAAACCTAGTCTTGATTGGAATTTATATTAATCATCATCCATGGTAGGAGTGGCTTGCGTAGCTGAGACTCAAAGCGAGTTAGCAAGCTGATCATGTCCATGTTTAGTCATTTTTGGGGAGTTTTAAGATCCTCAATTTTTTTATAATTAATCGGATGTTTATCCTTTTCGACAAGTTGTGTTTTCAGAAGTATAAGCATGGCCCTAAGGATCAAAAGGTCAATAGCTAGTTTGTTTTCTAGAGTCAAGTCAATCGAGGTTGATGAAAGGACTTATGAATAGTTTTTATCCAATTTTCCCAAGTCTGAAGGAGCTTGTAACACCCTGATTTAAGTTCACCTAAGAACCAAATCAGAAATATTACCATCGAGTCAAGTCTTGTCTAAATTTGTTGGTCGATAAGACTCGATCTATAAAATAGATCAAAATTACTCGTTTGGCATCATAAGAATGGAAGACATTGTTAAATATGCATCAAAACACATCAAATATAAATAAAAGCAGGAAAGAAAATAATAGCATTGAGCTCAAGTGTGTGTAGCGTTATCTCTCTTCCCACCAAAGTGGACTTAGGATTGGAAGACCTACATATATAATATAAAAAACGTTAGTAACGAATGCTACTGGTCTAAAAAATAACTAGTCCAAACTGACATATGGGTATTCCATTACCCACTGAAGCATAGGAAACTTTAGAATTTCCTCACAGTGGGCAATAAGAAAACATATTTAAATAAGTGTTGACATGCATGCACGGCTAATATTCATATTCATGCATACAATACTTACGACCTCACATCCTCCATATTACACCCGCCATGGTACTTTAGTAGCAAAAGGAATGATTAAGTTAGTACCACAAATTCAAAAAATGTGTTGCATTACGTAGTACCCTCATACTCTGTACTACCTCAGGGTTTGAAGAAGTACTAGTGGAGTCCATACATCCCGTACACACTCTTAGTCATAAAAGCCCCATATAGGCTTGAGAGAGGATTGAATACTTCTAGATCTTAATCTCTCAAAAACCATCTAGTGGCCTCAACCTTGAAGTTTTATTAAACATGTGTAAAAAGCATAGCTTAATGGCCCAAAATCAAAGGGATTCGAGGGAGAGCTACCAGGTTGCCAATGAGATGACATCTTCAGTTGAGTCCTTTGATCGTAGTTGATGTGAGATATTCCGAAGATGAAATTTTTATAAGGAGGAGAGGTTGTAAAACCCAACTTCAGGTTAGGGTTTTACCCATTTGTACTTTGCCCAGTTTGGGCCAGTCTCGAGTTGGTTCAAGCAAGCTCAAGCCAGACCAATTTTCAGACCATGAGTATGGGGCCCAATTGACCATATGAGCATGTTATGGTGCCTGAGTATGCTCAACATGCACACGATAGATTCAGTTAGGCTACAACAGAACACGAGTTATCAGTATATACATGAGGGATACAAATGATTTGTTATGGGTTAGCCAAGGTTTTAGGCCTAGATCTAGGCCGTTGCAGCATTTAGTATCTGTTTGGGGTTTTCAGGGTATCTTATTTGCATACATCATAAGGATTTCAAATCACCAGATTTTCATCCAATTGAATATAGGGCTCGAGGCCCATTTGACCTTCTAGCCTTGATTCCCACCCATAAAGTCACTTTTAAGATTCGAGTTAGTTTTAGCTTTGGACGGTCTGGATCCGAGTTTTACGTCCATATGTATATTGCATATACCTAGGTGGGCCCCACTAGGCCACGAGTTGGCAGACATCTAGATCATACCATGTGGCAAGTTCTGAGCCATCCACTCAGTCCTAGCTTCACCCATCGATTTTTAAAGGTTTTTCACCCATTTTTTGAGTTGTACATCCTTGGCACCGCCGCCACTTTAGCTCACCGCCAGTGACTGTCCAAGCCTCCCCGGCCACAGGACCAACACCCCATGATTGCCTTGCGGCCAGCTTTCTATTTGTACCTCACATCACCACCTGTGTTGCCACAGTGGCCACTGGAGAAGGAGTTTTTACCGTCGATTTTTGCCTCGCCGCCATCATTTGAGCGATTTTTGGCACGGGCGAGCTTCCTCCATCTGATCCAAACACCCACATAGCTTCATCTTGCCGAGATCTACATTTTGAGACCACCCAAGACCACCAATCTGGCCACGATCGCCGACGACGACGTCACCGCACCCGTGGTGATTCCACCCTCTTTCTTGCCATTTTCCAACCAACCAATGACCGGACCCTGGTGATCACCACCACCAACATGCTCCTCGTTGTCAAGGTCATCAATCCTTACCTACGATGAGCCTAGTCGCACCGCCATCAGTGTTTTCTGCTGTTTGCGTCCGCCTACGCGAGTTTTGTTCACTTCTTCATGTCTATGGTAATGTTTGAACCTATGTCGGCATCAAGCTACCTAGCCCAGCACTGTTGCTTGACTCAGCTAAGTTCACTCTATTTGACTTGGTCTACTCGCTCAGGTTTACTAAGTTCGGTCTAGTTCAGCTCATTTTCAGTCATTTTCAGCCTTTTTTGGACCGTTTCGGTAATTCAAAAACCCCTATAATACTGTTCACATTATTTAGCTTATTTTGGATGCTATGAGTTTATTTATTTATTTATTATTATTATTTATTTCTTTTTATTTATATGTTGTCGTATATGATGAATGTTTGTAACACCAAATTTTTTGGTCCAAGGGCAGACCGAAGTGCGATGTTATAATTTGGAAAACAATTCGTTGGACAAGTCTTGTACAAATTTTACAGAAGTTGTAAAGACCATGGAAAAAAAATTTTAATATATTCGACTCGGGCAAGGAAGGATCGAACGTCAGAGAATTAATATTAATTATATCATATCCTCCATCCTAGCCTTCATTCGCATTCTCTTCTTCTCTTCCTTACCGGCGTGTCTTCTTCCTTGCTTAGATATTCTTTCTATCTCCCCTCTTTATAATTTTCTTGCATACATATTTTAAATGATAATAAGCTGTATAATCATGAGCATTAAAGTTTAAAATCAACAAGAAAGAAAGTAAACAGAAATTAAGTTTAATTTGGCCGACGAGTCCCCTGTTTCGGCGAGATGGGTAAGCACAGGCGAGGTTGCGCTTGGAATCGGTGGCGACGGTTGTTCCGACGTCGGAAGATGATCCTACTCTCTTCGTCAATCAGTGTAGGGTCAATCTCATGTGTGTGGATGTTGGCCTGGGGTGGTAAATGGCCAAAAACAAAGGATGGCGGCAAAAACAGAGGCGATGGCGGTGGGCGAAGAAATCCGGCCGTCCTGGGTGGCGAAGGGTTCCAATATGGCCGGGGAAGGTAGATAGGTGGTCGAGGGTGTCGAGGCGACCACCCAATTGAGGCGGCGACGCTCGCCGACGGTGGAATCGTCGACGTGAGCACGCCGCTAGGCAGGCGCTACGGGCGTCGCCGAGGCTGGAAGACAGCCGTAGTTGGCCAGGGCAACACCGCAACGACATGGCAGGGCTGGACAGAGGCCGGAGGTGGTCGGCGGCAGCGGCGGCTGGAGGGCGCCTGGAGTTGGTAACAGAGCATGTCAGAGAAGAAGAAGGAAAATAATTACCTTGTGTGGCAAACTTGTAAATAATACTTGCCTCGATACAACTCGAGTTAAATAATAATACCAACTCATAAATAACACATGACTCAATACCGACACGAGTTAAAAATAATTCGAACTAGGAATAAATCTTTAAAAATAATTATTTTAATGGGTTATGGTTTAAAGTTACTAAACTAATTAATTATTAGACGAAGTCGACATGGACATAAGTAATAAAAATACAGTAATGATAAACGGTCGATAATTAATCGGCGTAATAAAAGCGATTAAATTAAATCGGATGGTTATAAGTGATTAACAAAATAAAGATTTTACCTTTATCTTATTAAATTTAATATTAGGTAAATAAAGTGATTATTGTAATAACGAGTAAGTAATGTAGAAAATGGGTTATTAAACTATAGTTGGGTAGCAATCACTAGCGCCGAACGTAAACAGAATAATAAAAATAAATAAAGTTCGAAATTTTATTGAGTCGAATAATTTAAAATAATTGTATTAATAATATTGTTGAATAATACAAATTATTTTAAATAATTTAATCGATCAACTTAATTAATTAAATTGCTATAAATAATAGCAGCGACTAAAAATTATAACTGTAAACTAAATTATCAAGATCGGGGTTAAGTAATTATCATTGCAAAGGAAATTAAATACTTGTTGATTAGTAATAATTATTTTATCCATTGTTAAGTATTCATTATGATTTAGATAATTAATTTAAAATGTGAAGTAGGATTTAAATGATTCTGTCATAGGAATAATTAATTATCTCACTAGATTTATTGATAATTTAATATTTAATATTTTTGGAAATGATATATAAATTAGATGTTTAGTTGCATGCATTCCTACTCGAATAAAATTATACTTATGTATAATTTTATATTCTCGTTCAGATTAGGATCATTGGTCACAGCTGCTAGTTCGAAATACCTAGGTCCGTATAATCATTTGAAATGTTATACTTTTTCTTGTTGGCAGCCCTGGTCGACCTGAACCCAGTTCGACCACCATGCGTTGTAACGCAATCAGGGTCAAGGAATTAACTCAGTCCAAATCGGGGCCGCACCTTTAAAATTACTATGTGCGTTACTATGTGTGTGCTTATAATTAATTGAAATGTTGTATTGTCCGTATAATTATTTGAAATGTTGTATTTTCACAAATTGGTATAATTATATGAAATTGTGTATTTTTTTAAAACTGGTAGCCTTTGTCGGCACTAATCCCAAAATGAATTGGGGGACCACCTAATCTCAGAATGAACTGGGAGACAATTTTCTAATCTGAGAATGAACTGGGAGACCATGACTAACATCAATATGAATAGGGGGACCATCTAATCTTAGAATGAGCTGGGAGACAATTTTCTAATCTCATAATGAACTGGGAGACCATGACTAACCTCAAAATGAATTGGGGGACCACCTAATTTTAGAATGAGCAGGGAGACAATTTTCTAATCTCAGAATGAACTGGGAGACCATGACTAACCTGAAAATGAATTGGGGAACCATGACTAATCTCAAAATGAATTGGGAGACCACCTAATCTCAGAATGAGCTGGGAGATGATTTCTAATCTCAGAATGAACTGGGAGACCATGACTAATCTCAAAATGAATTGGGAGACCACCGAATTTCAGAATGAGCTGGGAGACGTTTTTAATCTCAGAATGAGCTAGGAGTCAACTTTTACTAGTCTCAGAATGACCTGAGAGTCAAGTTACTAATCTCAAAATGACATGAGGGATAATTACTCTGTACTTGTGTAATAATAATAATAAAAACGAGTGAAATGATAATAAGGATTATATTGACTTGTTTCATTTAATTATGCGGCTTAGTGGTTTCATCACTAATGCGGAATTGCCTCCACAGGTGAGCAGCTTTGGGACTAAAGAATAGAAGTGTGGTTGGTGGTTCTTTTACTAACCCAGGTATGGTGAATCGATAATAAAGTTGGACTTCCTTATTATTCTCTTGTGTTATCAATGTGGCTATGGGAAACGGTCCGAGACTGTGGGACGGTTATTTTAAATTTTAGAGAACATGATTTATTGTTATGATTTATATTATATGTTGCAAGACTATTTGTTGTATTTAAATTCATGTTCTGGAAGGTTACATTTACATTAACTATATTTTTAAGTAACTCCTAGTCCGGTTCGGGCAGGTCATTAAAGGTGGTATTAGAGCATCGTTTCCCACAAGCTCACATTTTATGACTCAAGTACCTTGTCGAAAAGTCCAATAATTATCTTTTCCCACTATGTTGTGTTATTAATTAACAAATGTATTGGCTAATAAACCTAAGTCATAACTGGAAAAAAAATACTAATGAGCCATGAAGGTTCGACGTTTCAGATGGCAGGCACTCGTAGACAATCAAACTGAGCTACTCCGCCCACTGCGAACACCGAGAATGTTTTGGCTCAGATCCTAACGGCCATACAGGGACTGACACAGGCTTCAGAAAATACAAATTTTGTTGTTCAAAATATTGTTCGACGGTTACTGGGAGTGGTAGCAGGGCATGGAGCCTCAAACTCGGCAACGGGTCCTAGAATCACCCCAGATGGTGGTCAGGGAAGTGCCCAAGGGTGGGCAGGGTTAGCAGACCTAGGTGAGCAAGGGAAGTGTCCAAACCCAGTGCCACCGGTAGTTCGACAAGTGGTGCCGCCAGCGGTTGATGATAGTGACCGCTACACTTTGTAAAAATTTAGAAAGAATAGAGCTGAGGTATTTATTGGAGGGATCGATCCCATGAAGGCGGAGAGCTGGATTGACATTACTGAAAAAGCGTTTAGAGCTCTGTTTGTGTCCCACCGCCATCAAGTGAGATTGGCAACATGCATGCTTCAAGAGGAAGCATCTAATTGGTGGAAATCCATGGAGAAAACCACTTTCCATCGACGTGAGATATCCTCCAGGTGGAATTTGTGGTAGCTTTCAATGGACAATATTTTCCAGAGCCCGTTGTCTAGAAGAAAGCACTAGCATTCTCTAATTTGGTTTAGGGGGGATTAAGTTTGGGAATAAGTGTACTCCCAGATGAACTTATAGGGTTACCTCCTAAGCGGGCAGTGGAGTTTGCCATTGACCTAGCCCTTGAAGTGACACCAGTTTCTAAAGTACCAGTCTTGACACTGCCAAATGGTAATGAAGGATTCATAGTCTTCAGTGATGCGTCTCGGTTGTGTTTCGGATGTGTCCTTATGCAAGAAGGTAAGGTGGTGGCCTATGCCTCTCGTCAATTGAAGATTCATGAGCAAAATTATGCAACCCATGACTTGGAACTAGCATTAGTGGTTTTTGCCCTAAATATTTGGAGGCACTACTTGTGTGGAGCCCAGTTCGAAGTCTTCACTGACCACCAGAGTTTGAAGTATATATTCACCCAGAATGACCTTAACCTTCGACAGAGGCGGTGGATGGAATATTTGAAGGACTACGACTTCCAAATCTTATACCATCCAGGGAAAGCGAATGTGGTAGCTGACGCGTTGAGTCGGAAGGGCCAAGTAGACAAAAGTCAGTAGCTAGCTAGACTTTGGGCCATGTCAGCAGAAGTGGTAGCTATCAACCCGGTGGAGCAACTAACAGGCTTGCTGGCAAATTTGGTTGTTTCCAATGATTTAGTTGATCGTGTTAAGCTAGCACAAATGGGTGATGAGGAGTTGAATTAAATGTTGGACAAGATTCCAGACAATGTAGCTAATTCCATTAATGAGATCAGATTTAGAGGAAGGTTGTGTGTACCCAAAGACAATGCACTGAGACGAAATATCTTGGAGGAGGCTCATCGCACAAAGTTCTCGATACACCCTGAAGTTACTAAAATGTATCAGGATTTAAAGCGAACCTACTGGTGGATTGGGATGAAGAGGGATGTTGTGGATTTTGTCTCTAAGTGGCAGACTTCCCGTAGAACATCAACTCCTGGAGGATTATTGCAACCTTTAGTAATACCAACATGGAAATGGGAGTGTGTCACATGCGATTTTATTTCAAAGCTCCCAAGAGAAGCATGACTCCATATGGGTAGTTGTGGACCGACTAACTAAGGTAGCTCACTTCATCCCCACGAAATCAATGAGAACGGCAGAATACCTGGCAGGATTATATGTTGACAATATTGTCAAATTGCATGGGATTCCAAAGGAGATAGTCTCCGACCGCGATCCCCTATTCACCTCACATTTCTTGGAAGCTTTTCAAAAAGCCATGGGAACTCAAATTAAGTTGAGTACAACATATCATCCCCAAACTGATGGTCAGAGTGGGAGGACTATTCAAACTTTGGAAGATTTGTTAAGAGCGTGCATTCTTGACTAGGGGGTGACACGGAGAAACACTTAGCCTTGGCTGAATTCACCTACAATAACTCTTACCAAGCTAGTATAGGGATGACACCATTTGAAGCCTTATATGGTAGGCCTTGTAGATCTCCATCGTGTTGGCTGGAGTCTACCGAAGCAGTTATAGTCGGGCCAGAGATGGTGAGGGAAGCAACTGAAAAGGTGAAACTCATTCAGCAAAGACTTAAGGCAGCTCAGGATCGACAAAAGAGTTATGCTGATACTCGAAGGAAGGACCTAGAGTTCCAAGTTGGGGAGTTTGTGTACCTAAAGACGTCTCCTACGAAGGGGGTGATCAGATTTAAAATATCAGGGAAGTTGAAGCCAAGATTCATAGGACCGTTTCCAATCCTAGATCGAGTTGGGAATTGTGCATATAAATTAGCATTGCCACCAAGCCTAGCTGGAGTACACAATGTTTTCCATGTGTCAATGCTAAAGAAGTATGTACGGGATGAGGATCATATCATCACAAATTTTGAAGACTTAGAGCTACAATCAAATTTAACCTACGAGGAAAAGCCGATCCGCATCCTGACAAGAGAAATAAGGACACTCAGGAACAAGGAAATTCCTTTCGTAAAAGTATTGTGGAAAAATCAGGGGTCAGAAGAAGCTACATGGGTGACTGAACAAGAAATGGCAAGGAAATACCCTAGCCTGTTTGTGGCATAGGAGTTTTATAATTGTAGCGGCATGAACTAATCCCGAAGAAATAAATGAAGTTAATCATAATTGTTCTGTTGCGTGTTATGATATTTCGGGGACGAAATATTTCCAAGTTGGGGAGATTGTAAAGACCGTGAAAAAAAATTAATATATTCGACCCGGGCAGGGAAGGATCGAACAGTAGAGAATTAATATTAATTATATTATATTCTCCACCCGGTTCAGTCTACCTGGTTAAATATTTTATTCTTTACCCAGTTACCCGGTTAAAGGAATAAAATACGGGTGTTGGTGTGTTTCCACAAACCCTAGCCGTCATTTCATTTTATAAAGGATGTCCTCAACCCTAGCCTTCATTCGCATTCTCTTCTCCTCTTCTTTACTAGCGTGTCTTCTTCTCGTCTTACGTATTCTTTCTATCTCCCTCTTCTTAATTTTCTTGCATACATATTTTAAGTTGATAATAAGCTGTATAATCGTGAGCATTAAAGTTTAAAATCAACAATAAAGAAACTAAACAGAAATTAAAGTTTAATTTGGCCGACGAGTCCCCTGTTTCGGTGAGATGGGTAAGCACAGGCGAGGTTGTGCCGGGAATCGGTGGCGACGGTCGTTCCGACATCGGAAGATGATCCTACTCTCTTCATCGATCAGTGTAGGGTCAATCTCACATGTGTGGATGTCGGCCTGGGGTGGTAAATGGCCAAAAACAGAGGATGGCGGCAAAAACAGAGGTGACGGCGGTGGGGGAAGAAATCTGGCCGTCCTAGGTGGCAACGGGTTTCAATATGGCCGGGGAAGGTAGATAGGTGGTCGAGGGTGTCGAGGCGACCACCCAATTGAGGTGGCGACGCTCGCCGGCGGTGGAATCGCTGATGCGAGCATGCCGCTAGGCAGGCGATGCGGGCGTCGACGCGGCTGGAAGACGGCCGGAGTTGGCCAGGGCGACACTGCAATGGCATGGCAGGGCTGGACGGCGGCCGGAGGTGGTCGGCGGCGGCTGGAGTGCGCCTGGAGTCGGGAACAGAGCATGCCGGAGAAGAAGAAGAAGGAAAATAATTACCTTGGGTGGCATACTTCTAAATAATACTTGACTCGATACAGCTCGAGTTAAATAATAATACCAACTCGTAAATAACACCTGACTCGATACCGACTCGAGTTAAAAATAATTTGAACTCGTAATAAATCTTTAAAAATAATTATTTTAATGGGTTATGGGTTAAAGTTACTAAAGTAATTAATTATTGGACGAAGGCGACATGGACATAAGTAATAAAAATACTGTAATGATAAACGGTCGATAATTAATTTGCATAATAAAAGTGATTATATTAAATTGGACGGTTATAAGTGATTAACAATATAAAGATTTTACCTTTACCTTATTAAATTCAATATTAGGTAAATAAAAGTGATTATTTTAAGAAGAAGTAAGTAATGTAGAAAATAGGTTATTAAACTATAGTTGGGTAGGAATCACTAACACCAAACCTAAAGAGAATAATGAAAATAAATATAGTTCGAAACTTTATTTAGTCAAATAATTTAAAATAATTGTATTAATAATATTTTTGAATACTACCAAATTATTTTAACTAATTTAATCGATCAAATTAATTAATTAAATTGCTGTAAATAATAGTAGCGACTAAAAATTATAACATTAAACTAAATCATCAAGATCGGGGTTGAGTAATTATCATTGCAAAGGAAATTAAATACTTGTTGATTAGTAATAATTATTTTATTTATTGTTAAGAATTAATTATGATTAGATAATTAATTCAAAATGTAAAGTAGGATTTAAATGATTTTGTCACAGGAATAATTAATTATCTCACTAGATTTGTTAATAATTCAATATTTAATATTTTTGGAAATGATATATATATTAGATATTTAGTTGCATGCATTCCTACTCGAATAAAATTATACTTATATATAATTTCATATTCTCGTTCAGATTACGATCATTGGTCACAGCTGCGAGTTCGAAATACCTAGGTCCGTATAATCATTTGATATGTTATACTTTCCCTTATTGGCAACCCTGGTCAGCCTGAGCCTAGATTCGACTACCATGCGCTGTAACGCAATCAGGGTCAAGGAATTGACTCAGTCCGACACAGGGCCGCACCTTTAAAATTACTATGTGTGTTACTATGTGTGTGCTTATAATTAATTGAAATGTTGTATTGTCCGTATAATTATTTGAAATTTTGTATTTTTCCCAAATTGGTATAATTATATGAAATTGTGTATTTTTTAAACTGGTAGCCTTTGTCAGCACTAATCCCAAAATGAATAGGAGGACCACCTAATCTCAGAATGAGCTGGGAGGCAATTTTCTAATCTTAGAATGAACTAGGAGACCATACTAACCTCAAAATAAATGTTGGGACCACCTAATCTCAGAATGAGCTGGGAGACAAATTTTCTAATCTCAAAATGAACTGGGAGACCATGACTAACCTCAAAATGAATTGGGGAACCACCTAATCTTAGAATGAGCTGGGAGACAATTTCTAATGTCAGAATGAACTGGGAGACCATTACTAACCTCAAAATAAATTGGGGGACCACCTAATCTCAGAATGAGCTGGGAGACAATTTTCTAATCTCTGAATGAGCTGGGAGAAAATTTTCTAATCTCAGAATGAACTAGGAGACCTTGACTAACCTGAAAATGAATTGGGGGACCACCTAATCTCAGAATGAGCTGGGAGACAATTTTCTAATCTAAGAATGAACTGGGAGACCATGACTAACCTCAAAATGAATTGGGGGCCACCTAATCTTAGAATGAGTTGGGAGACAATTTTCTAATCTCGGAATGAACTGGGAGACCATGACTAACCTCAAAATGAATTGGGGAACCATGACTAATCTCAAAATGAATTGGGAGACCACCCAATCTTAGAATGAGCTGGGAGACGATTTCTAATCTCAGAATGAATTGGGAGACCATGACTAATCTCAAAATGAATTGGGAGACCACCTAATCTCAGAGTGAGCTGGGAGACATTTTCTAATCTCAGAATGAGCTGGGAGTCGACTTTTACTAATTTGAGAATGATTTGAGAGACAAGTTACTAATCTCAAAATGACCTGAGGGATAATTACTCTGTACTTGTGTAATAATAATAATAAAAACGAGTGAAATGATATAGAAATTATATTGACTTGTTTCATTTAATTATGCGGCTTTGTGGTTTTATCACTAACATGGTTCTTTTACCAACCCAGGTACGGTGAATCGATAATAAAGTTGGACTTCCTTATTATTCTCTTGTGTTACAAATGTGGTTATGGGAAACGGTCCGAGACTGTGGGACAGTTATTTTAAATTTTAGAGAACATGATTTATTGTTATGATTTATATTATATGTTGCAAGACTATTTGCTGTATTTAAATTCATGTTCTGGACGGTTACATTTATATTAACTATATTTTTAAGTAACACCCGGTCCGGTTCGGGCAGGTCGTTACAAAAGTGGATCTCAAGCTTCGAGGAGGTTTAAGACAGGCAACCATACAGGGTTTCATCACATACGCATGCTGATTCATTTTAGCATAGAGAGACTTTAAAACTTAAGGATTCTATATGATCACCCCTGGCTACAATAGAGGCAAAACCTCCCCTGCGACTATGAGTGGTGACTCTTAAAAATGCTAATGATCACTCTCAACTATAGAAGAGGCGCACCCCGGCTACAGTCTTGACATTGCACATTGTGACATGAACCTTTTCTTACTACTTAGTTTAAGTGATTTGTTACATTTCTTAATTGCTTACAAGCGGATGAATGCAGAGAATTTGAACAAAGGTCGTGGTTACCTGTTCCACATACCCAACATGTGCAAGAAAATTAAATAATTAAACACAGCATCATCGGATGCCAGGACATCAAACCCTAACACTCGGACTTCACATGGGTCTTCAAGCAGTGCAAACCATATGCTCCTCCTACCCATGTTTCTTTATCACACACTCACACAACTACAACAAATATGTTTCGCGTACCTGATAAGCTCATCATCGTGTTCTAGGACTTTGCAAAATGATAATGTAATGATATATAAAGCTTGCAAAAGATAGTTAGAGTGCCCCAAAGTGTATCTGCACCATAATGATAATGTAATGATATATAAAGCACACATGCACAATAACAATCAATTGACTTATCCCGAAACATACAAGTTCATACAACTTTAGGGCTTATTTCAGTCACATGCTACATCTCAATTTCATATCAACTCGGTAATTAACACAAATACAACACGAAATCCCCCTCCATGAGCCAGTCTGATCCATCCGCCTACGCCAGTCAACAAGACTAAACACCTACATATATTAGAGAAAAATGTCAGCAATCAAAGAATTGATTACTGGTCCTGTAGAGACTAGGAATATAGCATTACTGGCAAATGGGTATCTAAACACCCACGAAAAAGTTGTAGAAACTTCGAGAATCATACAGGGTGGTAAGCGAAGGCCGATGCGGCCACATATCATACCATAATTGCCTACAAAGAGGCATCTTACAAACATATAAACATACATATATCACTTACGCCCTCACATCTTCCATATATCACCTGCCACAGTACCCATGTGGCTCAGAACCAATGTGTCACAATTTTCGGAAATGCGCTGCATTCGCAATACCCTATATACATTGCACCACTTAAGGGTAGAAGGGGTACTAGTGCAATTTGCATATCTCCATACCACTCACTCTCTTATTCGTGAAATCCGTAAAAATGCACGTACTTATATAATAGGCTTAGGGAAGAGGCTTGTATCATACATTTCTGGAGCTTCAGTTTAAAAACCAATATAGGGATCTCATCCTTGTAGTTTTATTAAACATACGATAAAATGCGACTAAATGGCCAGGTATTGGAGGGATCCAATAAAAGTGCCGCTGACACCATCCTATCATTTAAAACACGATTAAACGTGTCACTGAAGAGCCAAACATAAGGGTGAAGCAAGAGAGTCCTACAGACTTGGATGAGTGGAGCCCTACGTCCTAAATCGATGAGCTCAACCCGCGTAACCTAATAGGAGATGGAATCCAAATCATAATCGGATTACACTGGCACACAAGATGAGGCAAAGCCTCCACACATGTACAATATGTAAAACTTAATTAACTTACTTATTTTGCTTAGTGATGGGTTAAACCTCATTAGGTAGTTTAATTTAAGGTTTGGAGTTATAATTCTACTTAGTGCATGATTTCATGCTTAGGGTTTTATCATCGGACTTAATCGGACGATTTTTCGGACAGACCAAATGGTATCCGATTAATCTAAAATTTGAACCCCTAGTTCAAGACACCCTAAGGGTCTGTCATAAATATTAACAAGTGATAATATGTGGATTATCATGTTGATTGAGGTTAATTAAGGTCGGATTAATGTGCTGTAAACAGTACTCCATCACTGTACATCAAACTTCAAAATTTCGGCCCATGGGCCTGAGAAGTCCAAATGGGCTTGGGTCAATTGGAATAGTTATATAACACTTGAAAGATTAGCCCATTAATATTTCAGGTCTAATTTCCTTGTAATTGGGCCTAGGTAATCTTTCTAATCTTGATTTCTGATTTAGTGATTTCTGTAATTTACCCAACTACGGTAGAATTAGAAAATTCTACTGAATTAAATACATACCCAAATGCTCCAAAAATTGACATAGACAATATTAGGATACTTAGTAAACTCTGTAATTTATTATATAATTTTCCCACAGATGAATATATTTTCCACAGATTTTTCAATTCAAATAATAGAAATAGGATTATGAACTTAGTTCATGTGTACTCCAAAATTCCGATCCAATTAACCATTAGAATGAATTTTTTTAGCTTTAAAATTTTCAACGTTAGATAAAACAATTATTGGTTTATTAGGTAATTTTTATAGATTTTTATGTGATCTAATTTTTAACCAAACATTTAACTAAACACACAACATAAGCAGTCAACACAGAACATATCAGATGCACACAATGTTTCATTAATTTTGTTCAGGCCTTAGTTGAGGCAATTTTAGTATGGTAAATTTATGATATTAAGATCACAACATTATTAACATATGATCATAAGATATATTATGAAATTAAAATCATAACAAGGTATAAAAATTGGGGAAATGGGTGATCAGGTCACTGAAACCTTGAAAGCTGCCACCTTTAATCAAATTTTGGACCTTATCATGATCCTCCATGCCAAATCAGTCGACATGCTCAATATATAACTTGTATATCTATCTTGTGTGAAAATAAAAAGACCAAGATCATACAAATCTGACATCTAAAACATGAGTTATGAATTTTATGCTCAACTAGTGCAGATCTGGACACACAAATGATACAAAAATCATAACTATTTATCTACCCATTGATAATGACATGAAACTACCTCTTAAAATTCTTTAAGAGGCATATCTACATGGTAAAAATATAATAAAAATGATAAATGACAATATCTATACATGAAACAGCAACCCAAACAAGAATCATCAACCAAAATCGGGAAAGAACATACCTTTAACGGTTCAAGGGGAGGTCACTTGGAGTTTTCCCACTCCAAGTCCTTCAACCCTTGAAAGAAGAACATTTTGGAAGGCCAAAGAAGGATAGAGAGAGCTCAAAGAGTGGAGAAGAAGGTTGGGAGAAGGAGTGGAAAGGTGAGGGAATGGGTGGATTTTATAGAAGAAGGGTGGTTGGTTTGGTGATGTCATAGGTATGGGTACCATACCTAAAGAGGTATGGGTTGGCTTGGTGATGTCATAGAGGTATGGGTGTCATACCTATAGAGGTATGGGTGTCATACCTATAGAGGTATGGGTGTCATACTTATAGGGGTATGGGTGTCATACCTATAGATGTATGGGTTGGGTTAGCTAAAGAAGTATGGGTTGGGTTAGCTAAAAGAGGTACGGGTTAGGTTATCTCCAAACCCAAAAACTTAGGGTTTAACCCTAAAGCGATCAGGTCCATCTCGGGAATTGCACTGTAGGTCCCAAAAGGGGTTAGGACAGTATGAATAGGTTATCAAACACACAAAAGACATGAGAGGGACACAGATCCTAACATCTAACTATATACGATTAAATTGGACCAAACATGAACAACAATAACAAAAACTGGGTGTGCCACATCCAAACAGGCGTACCGAGCGCTGAAGGAGGCTAAGGCCGGGCAACTCATACATACCTAGATACCATACATAAATACGCTGACAAAATAGCCGATTAAGCAACTCAATCCGGGTCACGACCAGACTGAAATTAAAACCATTGGGCAAAAAACCTCGTCGTTTTATTGCTTATTAATATTAATCTTATTCATGTTTACTAAATTTTATTTATTTATTTATTTAATTGTTCATTACATGTATGTTATTATTTATTTGTATTTAATTATGTTTTCATTATTGGATAACATGATATTATTATTATTCATGATTAATTAATTATATGTTTACTAATACGTGTATATGAGATATTTATTATTCATGTTTTCATTATTTACTCATGTTTAGCCGTGTATTTATATTGTATAATGATATTATTATTTTATGATTAGTGTATTTATTTATTAGAGAATTATTCATTAGTGTATTTAACGTAGATGATGTGAGCACACACCACAATCATGCATCACATAGAGATGCCAGTATTTTATTTAAAAACGGGTTTCGATGTAGGTTCCGGAGTCCAAAGTCGCCGTAGATGTATCAATGCGCTTCGAGATTGTACCATACATCCGTAAGACTCTACCTTTGCTTGATCTCGGCTTGTCTCCTTTCATGTCGAGTTTAACCATGTTTTAGATGTGGGACGTCATCGGCGGTGTTCTTTCGAATCCCTCTGATGTTGGGCCATTTAACCATGTTTTCTACACATATTTAATAAGACTTCAAGGTTTAGACCCCTTGATGGTTTTCGAAAGATATGATCCAGAAACTAACTATTAAATCCGCTCCAAAGCCTCTATGTATAAATATGAGGGTTTATGGCTTTTACGACTAAGGGTGTGTACAAGATGTATGGACTACATTAGTACTCCTTCAAACCCTGAGGTAGTGTTGAGTATGAGGATATTGCGTAACACAATACATTTCCAAAATTTGTGGCACTAACTTAGCCATTCCTTTTGCCACTCGAGTAGCGTGGAGGGTGTAATATGGAGAATGTGAGGGCATAAGTGTTGTATCTATGACTATGAATATTAGCTATGCATGCACGCCGACACTTGTTTAAGTATGTTTGCTTACCGCCCAGTGTGAGACAACTATGAAGTTTCCTAAGTTTCTGTGCAATGGAATACCCATTTGCCAGTTTATACTAGTTATTTTTCTTACAACTAACATTGTTTACTGACTATTTTTATATATATATATATATATATATAGGTCTTGCAATCCTGAGTCGTCCTGGTGGGAGGACTAGATGAACGCTACGCACACTTGAGTTCAGCGTAATTATTTTCTTTCTTACTTTTAGTTATATTTGATGTGTTTTGACTTATATTTAACAATGTCTTCCATTCTCATGACGCCAAGCGGGGTGCTTCGTTCTATTTTATCAATCGAGTTTTACCGACCAACAACTGTAGACATGAATCAACTCAATCATAATATTTCTAATTCGGTTCTTAGGTGAACTGAAATCGGGGTGTTACATATATGCATACATACATATGTATGTATGTATGTATGTGTGTGTGTGATGAAATATGCATATATATATATATATATATATATATATATATATATATATATATAGGATTGGTTACGCTCACCCATGTTGTAAAGAGTATTCTATACACCCATTAAATTTGGGTTGTCCGATTACGCAAACGACCCAGATTGAATCAAAAGAAAATTTACAGTGTAGTTGTTACTGGAAGAGTGCAACTTGGATGGCGGTCCCTCATGGCCAGATCTGCTAACTGAAGGCTTGTTTTGACTGAGAGTGGCTGGATCCACTGCCATACTAAAGAAAAAATATATAGTTGTCAACGAATTTTCTTTTCATAAAAAAATGGAAGCCGATCCAGCCTCCGGTGGCTAGATGCGACCGGTCTAGCCGTACCCCCTAGATCCGGGTGAGTGGAGGACTAACTCAGTACATCTGGCTAGATGCAGCTACTATATATGTAACACCCCTATTTCGGTTCACCTAAGAACTAGATCAGAAATGTTACGATCGAGTCGAGTCATGTTTAATATTGTTGGTCAATCAGACTCGATCGATAAAATAGATCAAAATAACCCTCTTGGTGTCATAAGAGTGGAAGACATTGTCAAATAAGCATCAAAACACATCAAATATAATTAAATGCAAGAAAGTAAATATTGTGTTGAGCTAAAGTGTGTGTAGCGTTTATCTGTACTACCACCAAAGTCTACTCAGGATTTGCATGACCTACATATATTATATGAAAATCGTCACTAACGAATGTTACTGGTCAAAAGAATAACAAATAAAATCTGGCAAATAGGTATTCCATTACCTATGAAAACTTATGTAACTTCAAAATAGCCTCACACTTGGAGGTAAGCAAACATACTTAAGCAATTGCCGGCTCACATGCACGGCTTATAATCATATTCATACATGCATACAATGCTTACGCCCTCACACCTTCCATATCACCCTACCACGGTACTCGAGTGGCAAAAGGAACAATTAAGTTAGTGCCACATATTCCAAAAATGCACTGCATTACGCAGTACCATCATACACCGCACTACCTCATGGTTTGAAGGAGTACTAGTGCGATTCATACATATCTCCATACCGCTCACTCTCTTATTCGTGAAATCCATAAAAATGCGCATACTTATATAATAGGCTTAGGAAAGAGGCTTATATCATAAATTTCTATAGCTTAAGTTCTAAAACCAACAAGGGATCTCATCCTTGTAGTTTTATTAAACATGCATAGAAAATACAGCTAAATGGCCCGACATCGGAGGGATTCGATAAAACTCCGCCGATGCCATCATGCATCTAAGACACGATCAAACTCTACAAACAAGGAGTCAAGCAGAGAGAGAGTGTCCTACGGACCTGTGGTCCAAGCTCCAAGCATATCTGCACATCTACGGTGAGCTCGGACTCCGAAACCTACATCGGAACCCACTACTAAGTAAAATACTAACATCCCTATATGATGCATGCTCGTGGTGTATGCTCATATCATCAATACATCCTAATAAAAAGACTATATTAAATAAACATATTGTTAAACACACAATACATAAATCGAGACATAATAAAGAGAATAACTAATAATAAATAATAAATAAATAAATACATACAATCATGAATAAACAGATAGATAATAAATATATAAAAAAATCAATACTCTAATCATAAAATAATTATATTGTATACTATATACGTAAATGGCTAAACACGAGTAAATATTATATATACCCGTGTCAATAATCATGTAAACAATTAAATAAATAAATACATAATCATTTTATAAATAAATAAATAAATAAATATTTAATTTTATTAAACATGAATAATAATAATAATATCATAGTCATCATTACAGAATACGTAATTAAATACAATTAAATAACAACATACATGCAAACGAACAAATAAATAAATAAATATATGCAATTTAGTTAATATAAAAAAACTAACATTAATAAGTAAATATAATATTAATAATAACAAATATTCATGTAAACATACATCATATAAGATAAACATATAAATAAAAATAAATACATAATAATGAATAAATAATTAATTAAATAATTAAATAAAACAATAAATAAGGAAAATCATCATAACATCTAATAATGCTAAATCATGTGAATATGCTTCTAAACTAACATAGAAGTGCTCAACTTACAAAAAACGGTGCAAAAACAAACGAAAACAGTCCGAAAATGAGCTGAACGGGACCAAACCGAGTTGAACCAAACCAAAAACGAGCTGAACCAACTCGGTCTGGGTAAACTGAAAACTGGGCTGGGTTGACTAGGCGGACATGAATTGGACATGACTCGGGCTTGGACTGGCAGACTCGACATGGCCAGACGGATGCGATCACAGGAAGGTGGACGCAGTTATGAGCAAGCGGCGCGATCGTGACCAGGTGGACGCAATCGACGAGCAGGAGGCTGCGAACCTGGCAAACAGGCTGGACGAGGCGGCCCTTGCCCGTCGCTGAAAAACACTGACGGCGGCACAGCTGGAGTCACCGCCGGTTAGGATCAGTAGGTGGCGTCAAGATGAAGGTGGTGGTGGTGACGACCGGCGGATTCCGGCCACTTGCTGCCCAGAAAACAGCAAGAAGGGGGTGGATCACCGCTGAGTGCAGCAACATCGGCGGCAGCAATCGCAGCCGCGGCGGTCATGGTTGGTGGTCTCAAACTATAGATCTTGGAAAGGGGAAGCGGTCGGGGTGGTCCGCTTCGCCGGAGGACACTTGTCGGCACCGGAAAGCGGTCCGAACGGGTGGCGGAGGCAACGAAAACAACTCTGTAAACACCATCACCGGCGTCAACTATGGCGGCTTCGGTGGTAATCGTGGGTACGAACTAATAGCTGGCGAGCCGAAGTGGCCGGGGGTGAGGCAGAGACTCGCCAGCGGCGAGCCGAAGTGGCGGCGGCATAGGGGTGTAACTCTGAAAATGGGAGTAAAAACAGCTCGAAATCAATGCATGAATTTAGCGCAGAGTGGACGACCCAAATCATGCCACGTGGCACAATCCAGACATCTGACAACTCGTAGCCTAGTGGGGCCCACCTATGTGTATGTGCAATATACATATGGACAGAAAGCTCGGATCGAGGCCGTCTAAAGTCAAAACTGACTCGAGTCCTAAAAGTGACTCTATAGGTGAGAATCAAGGCAAAAAGGCTAAATGGGCCTCCAACCCTGAACTTGATCAAGCTGGGCCCACAAGGGCAATATCTAGTGATCTAAAATTCTTATGATGCATGTAAATGAAATACCCAGAAAATCCCAAAAGGATGCTAAACACTGAAACGGCCTAGATCTAGGCCTAAAATCTTGACTAACTCATAAAAATCATATGTATACCTAACGTATACACTAATGACTCATGCTCTACTATATCATAACTGAAACTATTATATGTATGTCGGGTATACTCAACCTCAATAACATGCTCATATGGCCATTTGGTCCTCATACTCATATTCATAAAATTGTGTTGGCTCGAGCTCACTCGAATCGATTCGAGACTGCCCGAATTAAAAAAACTAAAATCGGATAAAACCCTAACCTAAAAATGGGGCTTTACAATATATATATAGTTCTAGAGTGGAATTGATCCACGTTGTTGGGCCAAGTGGATTAAGGATTTGGCAGGATGAAGGTGCCTTTGCGGCTCAAAGATAATGTGCGAGTGAAATAAAAATAAAAATTAGTGTCATGACCAAGGGTACACACAGAGAATTTTGAACGCGGTTCCTTAAAGTTCAATATGAATCCCTTAGTCAATCTACGATGGATTGATAACCACGAATTTATTATTTTCTTCAATTTTACAATTTACATAAAATAGTGAATTTTATTGCCATTAATTTAATTTGCCTTTGAGATCTTTGACTCCAATGTTTTAGTTCACCTCTTTCTGATCTTCAATTCTTAAAAATAACTCTTCCAATGCATGAGGGACGTCAAAAAATTGTAGGGTACCATGTTTCATGTCAATTGAGGTCACGAAAGCTTTCAAATTATTTTTGGTGTGAAAATAGACTGAATTAGACCGGTTTGGGTTAGTTGCAGAACATATACGGGCTAGACCAGGCCGGAGGAGTATGCGGGCTCACGTTCTCTATGTTGCACCAAGCTACAACTGGCATGCAATGTGCTAGTTCTCAATCTAGTCACAACCCGGGTAGTGGGTGTGTGGTCCAAACTTGTGGAGAACACAGTCTAGTCACAGGTGCGGCAACTATTGGACGCGAACACTTATGTGGGTCCAATGGATCCAATTAGTAGGGCGGTGCAACGGTGACTTTGAGGCCTCTGGCGACATTGTTTCTGATTACAAAAGATGACCGGCAAGAACCCAGAATAGTAGGTCTTGGGCTAGGGAGTAGATTCACAGTGGAACAGTGACCGGAGGTTGCTTAGGCTGGCGGTGGCAACACTGGAAAGTTCAGGCAGAACTAGTTTGTGGCCGGACTTTGTCACCATTTTTTGGCGACAGTGGCATCTGAGTGCATCGGGCTTGTCCATGAGTTATAGCCAGAGGTGAGGAGAGTTGATTGGATGTCGTACCTCGGACGAAGATAGCTCTGGATCGGCCGATGATGGCCAAAGTGATGACCATGTGCTGCTTTTGCACTACTCTGGCTAGGCTTTTTCAGGGTATTTTGTGGCACCAGTGTTTTCCCAAGCGATGACTCTTGGTCAGGACTTGTGCCCAATGTTAAGGGTGGCTGAGTGGAGACTGTGGCTTGGTCAGTGGTGGCCTTGGATGGCTAAACAATGGCCAGGAATATGCTGGCCAAATAGCATTTCATAGCTCCGACTGTTGCTTTTTCAGTGAGCGTGGGAGCCTATGGCGGTGGCTTTCAGTCAGGTTGTATTGGGGGACTCCAAACTATGTTCCAGTGATCTCGGGGATGGCCGAGGGTCTCTGGCTCGACGGGGTAGGTGACGGTCACAGCTTGAACAAGGTGGGGGTGTACAGCTCCTAGTTTTAGCAATGAGTCCAGCCAAGGGAAAAGTGCAAGCTACACGCATGGCATGTTTGTGGCAAGCGCATGTGCTAGGACTCGATCATGGGATGAATCTAGTGTTTGGCCAAACATGAGGCCACTCGCCGATTATTCTCAATGGCAAAACAGAAAATAATTGGTGAAACATAACCCAAGTGATCACCCTTAAAAATTTACAATGCCTTCCATTGGTCGACACGATGACTTTTGAACTTTTTTCTTCCCATTTCCATCAAATCCTTCATTGTTGCATTATTTTTTATATTTTGAAGAAAAGTTTCTACTCTCAAGCAAAGGTGACCCCTCGTGAGTCATTGTATTCGAAAGTTAGAATGACAAAGGTAGAAAGGCAAACTCCTGCCTACTCCAACCTACAGCTTACTGAAATTCTTCTTCGAGATGTCGACCTTCTTTCGCGACAAGCTCATGTCAGGAGGTCTCTTCCTTTCAAGGTCGGAAGGTGGCCTTGTTTGTTTTTGTTGCCTCTTGTCCTTGAAAGATTTTCTTGCTATGCCACTTTAAGTAGCATTAATCTTGATCAAAACCCCTAACACTATTCCTGATGTCGCATTGGTAAGACAAAAAGATGGAGGCTAGGAGCTGATAGTGACTTGTGGTGAGCTCCTCTGCTCCTCGAGTACATTTGTATGAGCTTCATTGTAAAACCCATAACTCGAGTCAAAGTTTTACATTACCAAATGAGTCTGTTCACCTGTCAGTTTGAGTCGAGTCTGTTTCATTAACCGTGTGTTAAGTCGAGGTTAGCCGTGAGTTATGAGCGATGAAGGTTAGGTGTACCTAAATATATGATAATGATAATGGTTGAAAAATGGTGAGAAATAAGTTATCAGAATATATAAAAGTATGCAGTATAATTTTTTTTTGTATTTAATCGTATAAATATTTTTAAGCCAAATAACATATTAGGATGCATTATATGGCAGTTTGGGTGGGCTATTAGTTATAGAACATGTCATTATGGTGTTATAGTGTGTAATATATTTTATAAGATTTTCCCCTATATTTCTGTATTTTCTGGGATTCATTACGAGCTAGTTATCATTTTTGACTCGAGTCGGAGTTGAGTCAATACTTATTTATGATATTGCCACCGAACTATTTCTTCTCCCTCCTGACACCTTCCCCTTCCAAAACCCTTGCCTCCACTCGTGTTTATTGCTGCTGACGCCACCCCGTCGTCAATCGATGCCACCCCACCGTACCGTCGCCATGCCACCCCAAGCTCTCTCGGCTGTCGCCCAGCCTCCATAATGTGACGAAGCCGTCACGATTACACAACATTTACGTCACTGATCCCACTGTTGGCGACCATTGCCACCACCATCTAGTGGTCACCTCGATATCTTTGACCTTCCTGCAACCTTTACCAACAGGAGCGGAGCCCAACACCGCCCACAACGGCCAGATCTCCCCACCCAACCACCGAAAGCCCTCTTTGCCCTTTTTCCACTGAGCCACCACCACTGCCAACCTCATCAACATCGTAGATGTGTCGGGCATGCCTAGCTAGTGCCAACAATACCCCATACCACCACTATCCCGCCAGTAGCCGCCGCTGGCTACTGACACCAAAAACTGGTGGAAAGCCGCTAAAAAACCATCGAAACCCACATGAAAACCAGATTCGCTAGAATTTGCCACATCTTCCACTGAACCCATCCAGTCAAACCTAATCGAACTTTTGATGCCGCCGAGCGCCAAATTCGAGCTCCGAGACTTGCGATGAAACCCTAGCTGTCGTCGATTGCCAACAACCCGGGAGGTATAATTTATTTTATTTAATTATTTAAAAGTAATGATTATTAGCACAACATGCTAGGATGCTAGGATTGAGTGATTGATGTGTTAGATATTTTTATGTTAATAAAAATATGAAGATGTGTGATTGTGTGACATTAAAACGAATGCTAAGGAATTAATTAGGTAGACTAAATAACTATTGTAATCTAATGCAACGTAGAGTAGGAAAACTTATACTAATGATTATTGATGTGTGTTAATTGATGAATGGTTGATGTGAGTATGCAAGGATGTGTGAATGCATCATGAGCGGGCATTAATATTTAGTTCTGATGTGTAGGTACGGAGTAGGAGCTTGTTGCCTTGGCGAGTGGACACGCTTGAAGCTTCTACCAGGTCTGTTATGTAAAACCTGCGACTTGAGTCAGGGTTTTATAATTGTTAGCCGGTCGGTTCGACCGTGGTCCGAGTTGGTTCAGCTTTCAGAACACGTGTGCGGGGCCGAGGCCGACCGTGTGCACGTGCTATGAGGGTTCTTGTATACCCAAGTATTGATGATAGCTGTCAGATACGCATCAGTAGACTGAGTTATCAGTAGATATGAGAGTATACAGTTGATGATTTTATTTTTTATGTTGTGACCGTAGAATTAGTTTAGGCTGAATAACGCATTAGGACGCGTTAGATGGTATTCGGGTGGGTTATTAGTTATATAGCATGTCATTTGGATGTTGTTGTGTTTGTTTTATTTTATGAGATTTTTCCATATTTTTCTAGATTTTTTTAGAATTTATTACGAACTAGTTATTATTTTGACTCGAGTAGGAATCGAGTCAATACTTATTTACGAGTTTGCCACTATGGGTGTTTTTCTCCTTCCCGACACTTCCTCACCCAAACCCTACCACCGCCGCCCACTGTGGTCGCCGCCGCCACCGCTGCCAATGCCGCACAGCCGCCGATCAACGCCGCCCCACCCCGCCGTGCAGTCGCCGTGCCGCCACGACCCACCCCGGCCACCGTCTCGCCGCCACGACGCCGGAATCGCCCCACAAGCCGCGACTCCCTCCCTTGTCGATTCGCCGCCGTCCGGGCCGCGCCATCACCGCCGTGACCCCGACGACCACCACCTTGACCTCGCCGACATTTCCCCCATCATCCCGACCGCCGTCGAGGCCGGCCATAGCCCCGATCGGAGCACGCCGTCGCCGTCGCCCATTTTCGACACCGCCGCCGACAGCCATCGCCGCCCCAGCTACCCTGTTTGACACCACCATCGGACCAAGCTCGTCGAGCTGGTGCCGATAGACCCCTGATTGCCCCGTCCAGAATCATCGCCGGAAAACCGCCGGAATCCGCCGGAAAGCCGCCGACACTCGCCGGAAAACCGCCGGAACCGCCGGAAAATTGGATTCGTGGGAAATTCGCCGGATCATCCGCCGAACGCACCCGGTCGAATCCGATCGGACTTCGGACGCCGCTAGGTGCCGAATTCGAGTTTCGAGCCACGAAACGGAAACCCTAGCCGTCGCCGATTTTCGACGACGCGAGGTATAAATTACTCCGACGTAAATTCTTAAGTTTTGTAATTATTAGGGAAGCATGCTAGACTAGATAATTAGATGAATTTTTGTGTTTTTGACGTGTCTGTATGTTTGTGTGTAATTTAATAAAAATTATGAAATTGGTTGATTGATGAGTGTTAAAATGGAAAAGTAAGGAATTAATTAGGTGAACTAATTAATTACCCTGATTTCATGAGACGTAGATTGAAAACTCACTAGGATTGACTTAGGATGAATGTGTGATGATTGATGCGTGATTGCGTTGATTGTGTGTGCATGCTATAGGATGTGTGATTCATCATGCGGGCGTTAGCTTTTAGCTTGATTGTGTAGGTACGGTGTAGGAGCTCGCCGCCTAGGCGCGTGGACCCGTTTGGAGCTTCTACCAGGTCCGTTTAGGACTCGTTCTCTGTTTTTACGCTACTCTATTGTGTATTTGATTTATCATGTGCAGGACGAGTTAAGTGGCGTTTTATCGGATCCCACTTAACTCGGGCCATTTAGCCAACAATTTTCTGGATTAATAACCCTCGAGGATGAGATCCCTCGAGCTTGTTTTCGAAAATAAGATCCACCTCAAGTTGCCTTCGGGCCTATTATAATAAATCCCGACCCAGCCCTATAAATAATTTTATCGAGTTTTCAGTGAGACAAGAGGAGATGAATCGACTTGCACGTACCATGAGCGGATGCCGTGACAGTCAAAGCGGGCTCTGGATTAGTGCCAGCGGACTGTTCCATTCCCGAGGGATCCTGACAACTCCGCGTTTGAGTTCCTCACACCCGGAGGACGTGGAGGTTTACGGGTACTGTTTAGTACAGCGCATGTCCGGACTTGTGGTTCAAAGGGTACTAAAGGCGACTGTCTGAGAGTACTCGGCCTACGTGCTCAAGGCCAGGAGAGATATGGAGGTTCAGAGAGGGCTTAGGATAAAAGTTTTACGTGAAGTACTGAAAAAGAAGTGTCGTGAGCGGCACAGTACCAGATAGATCGGGATGCTGTTGAGTCAGCTGCTCGACGGCTCCTCTGTAGTTGCCCTTATGAGAGTTCTTGAGGAAGATATATATGATGGTTTGCTTTCCATGAGAGTTTGCTCTCATGTTCCAGTTTGATATTAGTTATTTCCGGACCAGTGACACCCGTTGCTGACGTTTTTCTATATATATGTAGGTGAGAAATGCGAGGGATGAAAGCTGTCGGGACTGCGGAGGAGCAGCACGGAACCGCGCACACATGTACCTACCGCGTGTAATGTATAATGATGGTGTGTTAATGCTGTGTGAATGATAATTAGGATGTTTTTGTCTTGATGAATTGCTTATTATGAAACGAACGGATAATTGTGAATGAGTAGGAAGCCTTGGAGTTCAGACTCGGCTCAGATGAAAACAAATGAGATAATGATGAATGCTACGGTAGATTGTCATGTTTTATCGTATTTTGATAAAATATTTATATACCCTTGTTGTGGACAGGTTGGCCCCTATTGCACTTTTAGGGGAGATTCTGTCCGTTTTTCTGTAAAAATTAATGAATTTTTAATTAAAATTTCTTGTTGTTGCATGGTTTTGTTTTGCTTGCACATCATAGCATGCATGTAGGACTACGTTAGAACCCACGCATCCCATCCATGCATTTCATGTTTGCATCTCCATCTTGAGACACCGAGGGCAGATCCGGGTCGGCTTAACCGAACCCAGTAGATTAGCGAACGGTTCGGTCGCCGGTGACATTTTCGGGTCGGTTCACGGGTGAGCCGAAATGGGGTGTTACAATAATGGTATCAGAGCCAACCCTTGGTTGATTAAGATGGTAGATGCGTTACAGGTTACATGTGTGCCGAAGCTGCTCCGAGCTGTACCGACAGGTATTTTTCTGTCTTTATGTTTTGGTTCACAGATTTTCTTACCTAACAGTGGTGTGACAAGGTGATTAGATTAGAGGAGGGTACACAAACAGGATGGTGAACCGGACCCGCCAGACGCAGATCAGGACCCCATCGCCTCCATTGGTCAGACAGGACAGTCCCGACCATGTTCACAGTGACGCCGCCTCCAGTCAACCTAGGACCATCATGCCACCAGTAGAGGTCAGTGTGCCAGTTTCAGCTAGCCCACGTGATGAGAGCCATCATCGAGACAGTCGCCGCGACCGAGATAGTCGTCGGACAGATAGTCGCCGGGACCGAGACAGTGGTCGTGACAATTATCACACCAGAAGTAGTCGACAGGAGAGAGACGTAGCGATCTCCAGGTTGGCGGAAGCTCAGATACAAATGCAGCAAAGTCAGGAAGAATTTAGGAGACAAATGCAGCAAGACCAAGAGGAATTCAGGAGAGAGCTTAGACAGATAGCTCTTTCTGTGGCCAGAACGGAGAAGAGACCAGTAGTAGGTGAAGAGGCACAGGGAGAGCCAGCAGTTTCCACAGACCCTCTGCTGCCGCCTCCTCCTCCACTGCTGCAACAGAGGGCTACTCCAACGACAGCTCCTCTATTTGCCCCACTTCAGGCGAGGATGAGACCGGACATCAGTGGAACCGCAGCAGTAGGTAGCGGGCAGACTGCAGGCGAAAGTGGAGCTGCAAGATTTGACGGTATACCAGCAGGTACGGGACCACAAATTCCTCAGTATGAGCAAGGAGAAGGATCAAATAGATCAGTGGATACTAGGAGATTGGAACTGTGGCAGTACGAAAGGTTCGTGAAGAATGATGGATGACCTTTCTTTGGAAAGTTGGACACAGAAGAGGCATTCTTGTGGATATCGTCAGCTATAGGAATGTTTGACACTATGGCATGCCCCACGGAGCACCGAGTGCGCATCATCACAGGAGCATTCCAAGACGAAGCCAGGATATGGTGGAGTTCGGTCCAGAATTCTGTATTCGCCCATCGTCAGCCCCAGGACATCACATGGGAGGAATTTATGGCGAAATTTGATGGAAAGTATTTCCCGCCAAACGTCAGGAAGTGAAAGGAACGGGAATTTCAGACGTTGAGGCAGGGACCCATGACGGTGGTACAATACGAGACTAGGTTTAGAGCTCTGGAGAGATTTGCACCAGACTTGGTGTCCACTGAAGAAAAAAAGGATAGAGAGATTTTACGAAGGCCTCCATCACGAGATCAGGATGGCCTATTTGGATAGGAAGTTTGCTACTTTCGGTGATGTTGTGAGAGCTGCAAGCGAGGCAGAACGAGTTATAGCTGCTAGACCTCGCCGGGAATTTGACGAGAAGCAGCAACACCCTAGACCGTATCAGCCAGAGCAAGGAGCACAACAAAGACGTTGAACAGACGAAATAGTTGCCATGAGGGCTATGGATGCCCAAGTTCAGGGCTACAGAGCACCCTTCTGTCAGAATTGCTGACGTCGTCATGGAGGTGAGTACAGAGCAGGCACAGATGCATGCTACAGATGCAGTCAGTGAAGACATAGAGCTGCAGAGTGCAGAGTGGGCACAGACGCATGCTATAGTTGCGGTCAACCAGGACATAGAGCCGCAACTTGTCCAACTGGTCAGACCCAACAGGTGATGCTCCCAGCACCTCCGTAGAGACTTGCACTCCTAGCTCCCCAGCAACAACCACAGCAGAGAGGCCAGCAGGGTCAAGGTCAAGGCCAGAGAGCGGAGACCAACAGCCATCGAGACAGCAGCGGAGAGGAATCGTAGCCGTCATGACAGGACAGGAATAGCAGGCCTTGGATCAGAGAGGAATGCAAACAACACCACCAGCAGAACCGTCCATCTCGGTACCACCATGGGCAGCGGGGATGGACACAGCCACGATTGTTGAAGCACTGGAGGATACGACAAACGTGACAGGTACGCACGCGTCTCACCTCGGATTTCACATTTAGTAGATAGCTACCAGAGTGAAACCTCCTTAATCTAAAATTTCGAGGACGAAATTTTTATAAGGAGGGAAGGTTGTAAAACCCGCGACTCGAGTCAAGGTTTTATAATCGTTAGCCGGTCGGTTCGACCGTGGTCCGAGTTGGTTCAGCTTTCAGAACACGTGTGCGGGGCCGAGGCCGACCGTGTGCACGTGCTATGAGGGTTCTTGTATACCCAAGTATTGATGATAGCGTCAGATACGCATCAGCAGACTGAGTTATCAGTAGATATGAGAGTATACAGTTGATGATTTTATTTTTTTATGTTGTGACCGTAGAATTAGTTTAGGCTGAATAACGCATTAGGACGCGTTAGATGGTATTCGGGTGGGTTATTAGTTATATAGCATGTCATTTGGATGTTGTTGTGTTTGTTTTATTTTATGAGATTTTTCCATATTTTTCTAGATTTTTTTAGAATTTATTACGAACTAGTTATTATTTTGACTCGAGTAGGAATCGAGTCAATACTTATTTACGAGTTTGCCACTAGGGGTGTTTTTCTCCCTCCCGACACTTCCTCACCCAAACCCTACCACCGCTGTCCACTGTGGTCGCCGCCGCCACCGCTGCCAATGCCGCACAGCCGCCGATCAACGCCGCCCCACCCCGCCGTGCAGTCGCCGTGCCGCCACGACCCACCCCGGCCACCGTCTCGCCGCCACGACGCCGGAATCGCCCCACAAGCCGCGACTCCCTCCCTTGTCGATTCGCCGCCGTCCGGGCCGCGCCGTCACCGCCGTGACCCCGACGACCACCACCTTGACCTCGCCGACATTTCCCCCATCATCCCGACCGCCGTCGAGGCCGGCCGTAGCCCCGATCGGAGCACGCCGTCGCCACCGACCCGCCTACAGCCATCGCCGCCCCGGCTACCCTGTTTGACACCACCATCGGACCAAGCTCGTCGAGCTGGTGCCGATAGACCCCCTGATTGGAAGTTCAACTGGTAGTTAGGCAAGAGGTTGGCTTGTTGTAGGGGGCATGTAGGGTGATACCACCGGTACAGGTATGGTGGCTGGTAGTATGGTGGTTGTGAGAACCATGCTGAGTGTGGGAGTGGATTGTGCTCAGTCTAGCTTGAGTACAGAAATTAGTAGTGTTGGGCCAAAATTTGTTCGGGCAGGATGTTGCACTTGTTGATACTTGGTGGATGGATTCGATACCCTAGATCAATTGCAAATTTGTAATCTCATAAGGGATGTTGGTTTGATCCCTCAATGTTGTAACAGTTGTTCTTGTAGTTGGGGGTGAGGTTGACGTAATTGGGTTTGCGGTGGTGGATGAAGACATTTGTCTAGCCCCTTAGGGTTGGTCCATTGTTGGACATTGTGTGGGATGGACGTCTTTTGTCTCGATGAGCTCCTGGCTGCAACACTAGCCAGTTGTATCTGGGCAAGCACTTGTTGCATCATAGCCTCCATTTGTTATATCTACTCTTCAGTTTGGCATGATCTTTCTTCAATAACTTGGTTTGATACTTGTCCTTAGCTGATTTGTTGGAATCAAAAGCACTTGTCTGGCCTCTTTGCATTTCAGCTTTCTTCTTGCATCAGCATGCTTATGCTTTCAATAGATCTTTCTTCTTTTCCTACATCGTGCTGCTGGATCCTTTCATGAGCATGTTCCCATGGAACTAGCCTTTGTTCATCCTTTCCGTATTTTCTACAAGTTGAATTGGTACTTCTCAAAATTGAGCTGATGTGGATGGATAATCTTCATTGCCACTCCTTTATTGCACTGCATTCCTCATCTCTGATACCATCTTTTCTTGCTTGCATGAATCTTCAAATGATGCTACTAGTTTCTAATGAGTCCTAATGGAGTCACTAATAAGTTCAGACATGGAATTGCTCCCCAATTCTTCGAGTTGAGTTGAGCTAAAGTTTCAATGGCACCGAGGTGCCATTACCATGAAAAGATTTGTGCAAGTAAAATAAAAATAATAAATTAGGGCCAAGAGTGAGTAATCAAACAGAGAACTTTTTATATGGTTCCTTAGGGTTCACCACAAATCTTTAAGTCAATCCATAGTGGCGTGATAATTGCAAATTCACTATTTCCTTTGATTTTTATAATTTACAAAAAATAGTGAATTTTACTACCTTTAATTTGATTCACCTTTGAGATCTTCACATCCAATGCTCTGGTTAAATTTGAGATTGGGAAAGCACTCAAATTATTTTTAGAGTGATAATGGACTCAACTAGATTGCTTCAGGTTGGGTTTGAATAGATAAATGTTGGACCAAGCTGAGTGGCGTACACAGGCTCGCATTTCTCTCTAAATGAGCCAAGTTACAACTAGCATGTGGTGCCCTGGTTCCCAATCTGGTCATGACCCAGGTAGCGGCTGCGCGGTCTAGAATTGTGGTAGGCAAGGTCTGGCATGGATCTAGCCACAGGTGCGGGCAACTAGTAGACGTGAACATTTAAGCAGGCCTAATAGATCTGATTGGGAGGGTGGTGCAACAATGTAAAACCCCAAATTCTGTTCACTCTAGAACCGAACTAGAATGTTATGGGTCACTTGAGTAATTTGGTTAACCCAAACATAGCCCGAAAGGATCTACTCTCGGTATCTTAAGCTAACTTTTGTCATGCATACATAGAATGCTCGAAACTTAGCATGATTCTACGTGAATGTCATGGCAAATGATCACACTCAAAATCACTTCAGTTATGATAATTTATAGAAAATTCTAAATTGAAACAGATTGAATTTCCCTTAAAAGTGTAATAAGGGGCCAACCCATCAAAACAACAATATGTGTGTGTGTGTGTGTGTGTGTGTGTGTGTAAACATCACAATATAAACATCACAACATATACAATTCTTCATTTCATAACATACTAAAGTTATAACAATAGCATCTAATATATAAACTGGGCCTTGACCCATCTGTTTATCTTATCTAACATGTCATTCTTAGTTGCTATATCAATCTCAAAATATTATTATTGTCATTTCATTATGAAACATCATATAATAAACTAAAACATCATAATCCAAATACAACAATCCCAACATAACACATCAGGTTTGTGTGTGCACATAGCAATCTGGTAAATGAGATGTGACTCTCATTTTAAAGAAATGCATATATAACTTCTACTAAACTCTCTGAAGGGCATCTACTAGGGAGCCATCAAGTCGTGGACCCAATAACATCTTGAGTTGACGAGTCTGCTTATGCCTCAATCAGCATTTTCTCATATTTCTTTTGTTGTCTCTTGGGACTACCAGTATATCCTAAGCCCTCTCTTATCCTATATATATCTCCTGGCCTTGTGCACAAAGGCCGAGTATTCTCAGGCAGTCGCTTTCAGTACCCTTTGAACCACACATTGAGACATGCACTACATAGCAATACCTGTGAGCCTCCATGCTTCTCCGGGTGTGAGAAAACTCAAAGCACAGAGTTGTCAGAATTCCTCATGAATGGAACAACCCTCTCACTAATTCAGAGCCTATTATGATTGGCATGTCCACCCTCCATGGTATGTGCAAGTTGGTTTTACCTTCTCTCATCTCACTAAAAACTTAATAAATTTATTCTTAGGTTTGGGAACATATTTAATATTATAGGCCTAAAGACAACTTGTGGTGGATCTTGTTTTCAAAATCAAACTCGAGGGATCTCATTCTCGAGGGTTATTAATCCGAAAAACTATTCAACTAAATGACCCGAGTTAAGTAGGATCCGATGAAGCACCACCTAACTCGACATGGAAAAAAAAATCAAATCACAGCAAAAGATGCAATATTCAAGGGGCGATCCCTAAAACTGACCTGATGGAAGCTCCATGTATGGTCTCACTCCTAGATGGCGAGCTCCTACTCCGTACCTACACAACAAGATTATACACTAACCTCCATACTACTATATAATGCATGCATGAAATGAATGCATGGAAATCATTATATCATCCTAAATACTATAAATTCTATCATCAATATCAGAGAATCAACAAACAAATTAAATAAGTAAATTAACAATCTAAGACATTCTTCTCATTACTTTTAACTAGGTGAATACATCACAATTTCTAGACTTATCATCATCTCATATCTATTCTCATTCTTAATTAACTTTCTAATCAAATAATTAATTAACCTACACAATTATAACCCTAATACCTAACTTTACAATTTTTACATCATCAATATCATATTAAATTTCATAATAAAATAATTCAAATTATAATTAATCGTTATCAATTATTAATTACATAAAGGAATTTATTAATCAATAGATAATTATCACAAAATTTCAAAATCAACATATTAACAAAACCATGAACAATTCATCAAAATTATGAATGATATGCATAATGATCAAAATAAATTAAAAATCGAAAATTTGAGAAGCAAAAAGCATCTCACAATGACTTGGTGTAAAATTGATGATGACGTCGGTGGTGGTAGTCGGGTTGTCTATGATTGACGAGGGGTGGCGGTTATGGTTGGAAATTGGCCGACAAGGGAATGGGTCAAGTAAGGTGGAAGACTAGGGCTAGAGTTAGGTGACCTAGGATGGTCAAGCGGCGACTGTGATGGCAGCAATTCACTATTGCTGGGAGTCTAGTAGGTAGAGAAGAGGGTGAGTAGGGGGAAAGAGGGGAAGGGCTTAGTCGGGGAGTGAGCTGGCTGGCGGCAGGGAGGGGCAATGACAGGCGGCCGGTGGTGACCAAGGAATAGGCAGGGAAGGCAGTGGCGGTGAACACGGGTGGAAAGAGGAGGAGGAGGAGGAGGAGGAGGGAAGGGAAAAGGATGGAGAAGGGGAGGTCAGGTTGTAGCTAATAATGGTGGGGCTGCCGGCTGCATGGTCTTTGGCGGTGTGGGTTGTTGGGAGAAAGTCGGTCAGGTGAGTTGGGGGAGAAAAGAGGGTAAAAAAATAAAATAGGGGAGGTGTCGGTCTTTTTTTTCTAAGATTCTCACTAGTTAGAGTTGGACCAATCAAGTGTAAAGTGGGTTCTAAAAGCTCCTAAAAAGTTGTCGAAGGGCTACTGAGACAAGTCAATCAAGTCTTATATGCAAGGCAAACATGTCATGAATGCGAGTCAAAAATAAAATAAATTTGACATCCGTGGAATAATATGCTTTACAAACAACCAACCTAACTAAAAATCTTAACCATGGCGTCCTAATAAAATGAACAGCCTAAATCTAATTTCTACGGCTACTGAACAAAATAAAAAAAAATTGGGCATACTCTCATTTACTCTGATAGCTCATTCTATTGTTGTGTTACGAATGTTATTATCATATACTTAGCTATACATGACCCTCATGGCTCATAACACACGGTCAACCTCGGCTCAACACACTTATTCTAAAACTAAATTGACTGAAAATAATGTTTAAACCGACCAGTTCCCACTATAAATCCCTGACTCGGGTCATGAGTTTTACAGACAACAACTTTGGAGCCTTTGGTGATGGCCTTTTCGGCAGTGATGATGATCAGCGAGTGCCCAAAATAGTAGGTCTCATGCTAGGGAGTTGATCCACTGTAGATCGGTGACTGAAGGTTGCCCTGGTCAGCAATGGTAATGTCGGTAAGTTCTGGCAGAACTAGTTTTTGGCGAGTTTTGTTGCTATTTTCCGGCGACGGTGAGTGTAACTGCAATGGGGCTTGACCATGAGCCATAGCCAGAGGTGAGGAGAGTCGATTGAATGTCATATCTTGGCCGGAGATGGCTCTGGATTGGCGAACGATGGCCAAAAAGATAGTCACCTGCTGCTATTTCACGGCTTTGGTGAGGCTCTTGTTGCCAATGTTAAGGGTGGCCTAGTGGACACTGCAGCTCGGTCAGCAGTGGCTTGGGATGGCCAGATGGAATGCTAAGTGTCACAAGGCTGATTTAGGGTAGAATTTTTTGTCCCCAAACCACGTCAGTGCGGTTTATTTCCCTACTAGAAACACATAGCCTTCTAGAAGTACGCAGCAATACCACAAGTTTGTGGCACACAGAAACGGTCACTACATGCAATACCCGCACACCCGGCACCAATATCGTACCCAACTGCTAGTGCTCCCGATATCTGGTGGCCGGCTACCAATAATTAAACACAGACCAATCAAACACACTTGCAAAAACACACACACACCAAGGTTGTGTATCATCCAACATCCAAACCAAGTCCCCGCTCGGTTCTATAAGATCTTGAGGAATCCAACCCTGAATCTTGTAATCAGTACCATGCAACAAAGGCACAAACGTCGACACCACAGAATTACAGGACTCTGACCCCAACCGTAATTTCATTCACTAGAAACCAAGGATTCAAGTAATCAATATACCCTGGTTACTTGGCTAGCGTGGACATGCAAACCCCACACCCTACCTCCTTTCCCAATAGGGAGGCTGCCTCCTTTCCCGAAGGGGAGGTAGTGAGAACAACAAGTACCCCACTCACAACAATCTTCCCATTCACAACCCCAAGCCACCACCTTGGTCGACTTGTTTACAGGCAATTCCCTCAGCCAGCAAAGGAGATAGGTTGCGAAACGCAGATTGTGTACCTTGGTCCCGGTAGACGTCGATTACTCTAATAGTCCTAGTGAAGTTCCAGCCCTCCCACTCGAAGAACTGGCCACGGCAACTTCACGTGTCTCCTTGACGATCTCGGTCCTCTCTTCTCCACTAAGAAAGCCACACAATTTTCTTCGTTCCTTTCTACACAGGAGGACATCCCCCTTATATAAACATCTTTGTGTTTATCCATATCTCTAAGAATCGGTCATCTTTATCTTCAATAATGAACTACATATCTTCATGTATATCACGCTTATCTTCAAGAAGATCTCGCTTATCCCTTAGAGTTAGTTGCAACCAACTCCCCAACATATGCTCCGGTGATCTTGGGGGTCACAGCTTAAACAAGTTGCGGGCTCTCTTTACGTGCATGGCATGGTTGTGGCGGGCACATAGGCTAGGACTCGAACAAGGGATGAAACTCGAGTCTAGCTGAATATATATATATATATATAAGTTTTCTCTTACGAACGCCAAGTGCAAGTGCAGAATGTTTGTTTTATCATGCAGAATAGATCCGACATTGGTAAATATAGAAGATGAAAAGGTTTTTCCTTGATGGGAGAAAATTTTGTGCTTGTCTTGAAATGATGATATAAAAGTGCAGAATAGGAAATAACACTTAAAAGCTACTTAAGTAGAAGTAGAAAATCTAAATTATCTAAAACCAGATCTTGTTTTAAGCTTAAATAGATTTTTTAAATTGGCAAATAAATGAATATCAACTAATTAATAAATAATAATATAATAAGATTTTGCAAAATAAATATAATAGGTTAGACTATACAAATAAATATTTATTTTTGTCCAAATTGAATAATACAAATAATTATAGAAAATCTTTTAATTTAAAATATATTATATCGTGAACCAATTTAAATTTATGTTAAACATATTATAAGAATTATGAATAAATAAAAATTATATAATACTTTGCATCCCATGGGCAAGCGACTAGTTAGATATTTGATTGTTATGCAACAAATTTTAATTTAAGTAATATAATTATAAATATATTGCTGAATTTACCAATTTTTTACAAAATTTCTAATTTAGATAAGGCTATTTTTTAAACTATTTTTAATAGTAATGTTAATGAAATACTCAATTAAATAAGTATTAATGGTCTCGTATAATAATTATTATCGAGTGTGAATCAACTTCAACGTAAAAATGAGGATGCGACGAGAGGTCAAAAAAAGCGTGACCTTACGTCCACTATTAAAAGTTTCCATAGTTTTCCCTACTACGTCGAATTAGTTTGGCTTATTTAATTAGCAACTTGGATTATATTGTTTTTTAGCCGATCAAAAGATGGGAAAAGCCGAGAAAATTTGGCGATAGTCACAGGAAGAATAATAACTTCTTATATGAAAATAAACTAGAGGTTTTACCTCCTCCGCCGCCTCTACCCGTTCCCTCCCTTGCTCAAAGCCGTCCTTCACCGTTGCCGCTCACCGCCTTCTCTCTTTCTTCCCCGTCGCTGTGATTTCTTCCCACTTCCTGTTGCTTTTTCTTCTCCCTTCTTGCCCCAATGGAACATCTCCTCCTACAGCCGTCGAATCAACCCCCGCCTCAGGAGTCCCGTATTGTGTGTCGAGTGTAAGTCTCATCTATTTTTATCAAATATAGTTGTCTTCAATTAGATGGTTCGGACATGATGTTAAGGTCTGTATTTGTCCATCTCCTTAATTTGACTATAATTATGCGAAAGAGTAGAGCTTGATAATGGATGCTATCTCCTAGTTTATGATTAACATAGTTTTTTTAATTGTCAATTTATGTTTTTCAATGTTTCAAACTGCTTGTGGAAGCATTTTTGTGCAATCTACCTGGCAAATGAACACTTTTTCGATTGTAAGTTTGATTCTGGAACTTTTGATTCTTCCTCAATGAAACCTTCCTATATATTTGAGGATAGTCTTATTTATATATTAACGGTGAAGTACATTGTTTCGTGTTGTGTTGAAAGTTTTTAGGGAACCATATATAAGAGTAGTCTTTATCTTCTGAGAGTCTGGACCTGTCCCTGTTCTGAGTCCATTGATATGGCATTTTTCTTGCTCTAACTCTAATGTTTCGCTATCAACATTTCTAATCAAAACAAAAGAAGCTTCAATCTGATTGAGCTCCCAATCTGAAATTTGTAATGGAGGAATTTGAAATAGTTGAGGTAGAGATCAGGAGGTCAAAAAAACTCTGATCTTGTTTTTAATTCATCAAATATGTTCAACTAAAGTATTGATAGTCGTGAAACATTTCCCTACAACTCACAATTTTTTACAGAAACCCCTATTCAACTAATTTTTTTAGAATGGTCCCACATCTCTTTGTGAGATGTTAGGACTCTTAAATGAAGTAGGTTCTTAGGCCTTGTCAAGCGGCTAATCTCTTTAAATTGAAGCGATCTTGTAGTGGAATCAGAGTGAATCTACCTGGGAAAGCCCATGTGGTGTATATGAGGTCCACATGCGAAGCCTGGGCTTGTATGTACCGGGGAGTATTGGAATTGTCCCACATCTCTTTGTGAGATGTGTGTGGACACTTGTTTAAATTCATGTTAGAAATATTATATTTTTAGTAGTTTTCCTAGTTATATTTATGAGTAACTAGTTTGATCGTTTCTAGTTACATTAGAAGTTGTTTCCTGTTTTTAAGAGTCTTTTGTTAGGAAATTTCTTATTTTAGTCGCAGTTTTATCTAGTTCTTTACTATTATATGATTAAATCTTATTTTCCTTGTTTAAGTCTAAGCCTTATTCTAAGTTAGAGAAGGGTCTTTTCTCTTCTATAAACTAGTAGTTTGCCTAAGTGATGCAAGGCAATTTTTTACTCTTGTATTTTTTTATATCAATTTATTCAATTTTTCACATAAAGCCATTGTATCTTAGAATATGATATATACTGTAGTTGTTTTTGTTAGTTAGTTGACTTAAGATTTTTGTTTATTTAAATTTGTTTAACTTAAGATAAGACTTAATTCTCAATGATTGTAATTTTCTATTACTTTTTTTCATTAAAAAATATAAAGTTGTAATTGAAATTATTCTTCTTAATATAAAATTTGAAGGATAATATTATAAAATGGCTATATTTAGGATTATGAAATAAAGCATATTATTAAATAAAGTTGTAATTAAATTAGTAAATAATTATTCTTAATGGGCAACTTAGAAGGTAATATTATAAATAGTTATCATTATGAATATAAAATAAAGGGTAATATTGTAAAATAATGAAAAACCATGTATGACAAATTGTATGAAAGATAGGATTTTCATAATATTTTTACTAATAGTATTTTCACTTATAGGAAAGAAGAGGTAATATCATAAATTTTTTAGAGGACACTTGATAAATAATCATTAAAAGTCTTTGGCTTTCATATATTATATAGATATAGATATGTGAAGCATTATAGGTTTTTGCCATCATTGATCATTTGAGAAGAAATAAAGTTTATTTTCTAGTTCCATAATTTGTTTAATCTTAATTACCTATCATTTATCTTTAATCTTTGTAATTGGAGTTGAAGTAAATAGTTGGAGAAGGTATAGATTTGTACCATATTTCTCTATTTATTTCTAGTATTGCACCAATTGGTTTCGAAGTTTTGGTTCTATTTCCTTCGTGTTTCTTGTTGACCATGCTGCCACCAACCACCACAGATAGTTGTCACCACGATTTGTTCATCATATCTTTTCCATTATCATCAAGTTGCCATTAGTCAGCAATGCCATCAAGCCATATACATCCTACCTCCATTGCTACTTCCACAATTATCCTCTAGAGTGTTTGTTTGTGTTTTTTTAAAAATTATTTTTTGTAAAATTTAAAATAAAAATAAAAGAAGCTTTCAAGATGTTCGGTAGAGGTTACATTGAATAAAAAAATATAAGAGGCCATATAAAGAAAACAAGAGAAAAAAAATTGGGGGCAGCCTTTTTTATAAAAAAAATGCTCTCGACTCTTTATCTCTCAACACTTCTTCTTCTTCGCCTTCTTCTCCATCTACTCCATCTTCTTCGCATAGTTTCTTCTTTGTTTTTTCAGGTATGTTTCCATCCCTTTTATTTTATTTTCTTGTTTTCTTGTCAATTTTTTTTGTGGTTGGGGGGGGGGGGCTAAGGGGAGGTGGGAGAGAGGAGGTGGATAGGGGGAGGGTGGGAGAGAGGGGTGGAGGGGTAGATAGGGAGAGGGGGAAGATGTTGAATACTTTATGTTTTTTGTTAAAAAAAACGTGTTTTGCCAAATAGAATTTTAACTTCTATTGCACACAAAAACTTTTTTAAGAAAATAAAATAAAAGACGTAATCAAATAAGTTATTAACAAGAAAAAAAACGGACTAGACTAATTAGTGTACCTGATCAACCTAGCTATTTTTTCAAAAGTTAAAGAGTATAAGCTCATCCCCACTATTTTTTGGATCTTACATCAGTAGTTGTTGCATGTGGGACTAAATAGATTAAGTAATTAAGGGATATTACATTCCACTCACTTTAAGGAAATTCTATCCTCAGAATTCTTTTTCATGACTCATGAGTGTAACTTGTTTATAGACATACCTACATTATCCAACACGGTTCTGAGTTGGTTCTAAAAACACCAATAACAGTCAGACCCAATTAAATGTGAGACTAATTTAAAGGATACCATACACTACTTCAACACATAAAAACAACTGATTATTACTTCAAAATAAGTTATTCAAATTGTTAAAGGACTCAAGCATCTATCAACACTCTTGTACTTTAGAAGATGACTTATCCCTTAGTAAGTTTGAGACTTCTATATTAGTGAATGAATGCATAGTTAGATTAATTATTAATCATCTAATTCTAAGCAATTATATTTCAGAGTACATAGCACATAAATTGGGTTTACCTATTTATCTCAATCTATGCCCATATTTGCACTTTTACTTGTCTCATAATCATAGTTGTTTTGAGGTTGCTCATATTTGCACTTTTACTCTCAACATGGGTACTTCCACTCAAGTTGTTTGGTGTTATATTGTGCCTACATCCACATGCCATATTGTCATGAGCTCTTCATGGTATAATTTAGCAAGGTTGAGTATTCTCTTACAATCGATATTCTTTCTTTTGGAATATAAGGAAGTATTGCTTATCATCTCCTTTGAGAAATTATATTCCGTTTGATAAGCCTAAGTGTGTTTTGAAGGCTCTTCTTGACCAAGGTTTTCTATGTCGGATATCAGTATCGTGTCGGACAATGAGGGAGACGGCAAGTCTGAGATCCTGGAGATATCTGGAATTTTTCTCATAGTACTTTTATCTATTTTTCTTAATGACAAAATTAGCAGTTGCAAATGATGTAGAATAACAAGAAGAATTTAAGTTAAAACATTGATAATAACAAAGATAACATGCATTAAATTACTTATGGATCATTCAAATAATATATCATACTATGATATAAATGATAGAATATGAACTTCAAACAAGAAATGTAGATAATTATTTGAAATACAGTTCATAAAAACAAGAGAGGTGCTAACAGATATTTGAAGATCATCACCATTTTGTTCATTTTATAAAGAATTTGTGTAATTTTCTCAATTATAAATCATCTGCTATGTTGAGTATCTTATTTCAGTGGGATGTCATTGACATATTGCCAACATATTTTAAATTTAAGGTAACATAAATATCGCCCTTCAATATTGTGTTGGCAACTCAAAAATATAGATATGCTGAAGATGTATTAGAGATATATTGAGGTATTGCAAACCTTGTCTGTGACCTAAAGATACTTTCGATATCATGTTCAAAGAGTTTGATAATTTGAAGGAGCCTACTAAATTTATTATATCTAAACCTAAACAACAACCTCCATTGGTTCAAGTCTATCCAAATCTTGCACAAGTTGATGATAATCAGTGCGAGCCTATTGGTGATAATTCAATTGAAGATACTACCTGTGTATGTTTTGAGGATGAGATTGTGGAAACTCATGTGTTAGACAATTGTGGTCATTCTACCTCTCTTGAATGTGGTACACTTGAATGTACGGATACTACAGTTGAAGAGCACAAGTAGAAATCCTTGATTTGATTAATACAAAAAACTTGAAGAATTTCTGTCCTCATTGCTTAAAGATATAAGATGTTCATCTAAAATCAGCAGGTTGACTAAAAAGTTTTGTTAGGATCCATATTGTAGAGATGTTAATCATGATGACTCGAAACTTTTGATTTAAAAATTCACTTGTCAAGGTTGGGTTCAATATTATTGTAGTGATTGGATGAATATTTTATCTCTAAAATGCCAGTTCACAGTTAGACGGACAAGTTTTTTTTCTGAGGAGAGGATTGATGATATATAGTTCTACTTGTCACTGTATGATGCAAACAATACTTATCTTAGTCTTCCTTGAACAGGTCCTTGAACAGATTTGCGGATTGTCCTCCTTTAGAATTCGAGTACGAATTCTTTTGAACGAGGGGAGATAAATGACAAGCAATATTCTAGTTTTAGTAGTTTTCTTAGTTATATTGGAAGTGTCTAGTTAGATAGTTTCTAGTTAAATTAAAAGTTGTTTCCTATTTGTAGGAGTCTTTATTTGAAGTTTTTATTTTAGTTGGAGTCTTAACTGATTCTTTCCTATTAGAGGATTAAATCTTGTTTTCCTAGTGTAAGTTTAAGTCTTATTTTGGGTTTGTCTTAAAATTCAAAAGGGTCTTTTCTCTTCTATAAATATGTGAAGCATTTAGGCATCGGTTGAGAAAAAATAAAGTTTATTTTCTAGTTCCATAGTTTGTTTAATCTTAGTATCTCTTTCTAACTTTCATCTTCATCTATACAATATTACTCTATTTATCTCTAGGATTGCATCACTAGACTTACAAAGTGACTAGTCATTTTGGATCGAAGACAAAGGACTCAAATTTTCAACTTTAATGTTGTCACTTCTATTTTTATGAGTTGGAAGTTAAGTGAGTCTTCAGTTTAATTTTGAGCTAGAAGGGAGACTTTGAGGTGGTTCGATGTCAGTTGTAAACTAGTCGATGTAGTCATCCGAAGCATGGATTCTTCCCACAAACAATTAGAAAGTGTAGAAGAGATAGAAGACTTGCTTCACAAAAAGATGGGTCAGCCTAAATTTAAGCAAGTCTACAAGAGGAAGAAAAAGGAAACAAGATCGACTCCTCTAGGAGAATCGTATTTCTTAATTCAAGTCTTTTAGTTTTAGTAGGAGTTTATTTCATAATTTTGTTTCTTGTTTTATTAGGAATCTTATATTTAGTTCCATGTTTTAGAAGTTTAATCTCTGGTATTAGTTGGATAGCTATGTTGTAGAACTTTTCAAATCAATGTCAGTTTTCAGAAATAAAGATTTTATTTTAGTTATCTCTTATTCATATTTTCTTCTTTAAGCACTGAAGATTTAGAAATTCATAGGAGATAGTGTTCATTGATACCTGATTTCTCCATTACCACCAAGGGTACATCAATAGTCGTATTATGTATAATTGCATGGCATGGAGTTAAATTATCTAGACCTTTATATGCTTTGTTTCTTTGATACAGCTGTCAGAAGCAGTTCTCATTGTATACGTGCCCACGATGCAATACCCGTTATTGCTCTCTCCAATGTTATAAGGTACCCTTTTATCTAGTTATCTATTTTCCTATCTATTTAGTCATATTGATTATTTGTGCTGTTATCTGTGAAGTTGTAAGTTATCAATGATTACCACGTTTATGGCTTTTGGAAAATAATTGAGTTCTTATGACAGAACCATAGTATTCGATGTACGGAATCTTTCATGCGTGAAAATGTTAACCAGGAGCTGAAGCAAATCCAATCAGATGATGCAACAAAACAAAAAATGTTTGAAATACTTAAAAATTTTCATTTTGAATTAGAACGAGATGACGAAGAAACGGTTGATTATTCTGACAATGAAAATGGTATTTAACATTGTACCACATTACATGATTGATATTTACCATTATTTTTTCCCTTCTATATAGTTAAAATATTTTCCTTTACCTGTGACAGATACATTGTTAGATGAAGAAACCATTCAGAAAGTATTATCTGGTAAAAGTTCATTTTGTGTTGGCTTTCTTTTATAGCGTTTAAAGTTTATAACTGTTTTGCTTGGCTTGTTAAGTTCTGGCGATGCTCTCTGTAAATCATCTCTCATTACTTATGGATTATTGGTGTTAGAAAAGAAGATAATAAGTGCAGTTTAATTTGTTAACTGCTAAAAAAATGCGATCATTTTTCTTTCATTGTTGTTTACAACATGTTTTAATGTATATTATTCTTTTATGCGCACTTATTTTTTATATATATGCAGGTTAATTTGTTAAACTGCTAAAAAATGTGATCATTTCTCTCATTGTTGTTTACAACATGTTTGAATATATCTTATTCTTGTATGCGCACTTATTTTTTATTTATTTGGCAGCGAACTTGATCAATGACTGCTTGTTTATTTCATTCTGTTAACAACTGCCATTTATTTTTTCCCTTCTCATCCCATAAATTCAGCATGTGGTTTCAGGAAACCAAGTCAGATTTGAAGAGCTATCTCCAGGAGAAATGAAAAGTTTTCGGAGAGCCATTGCAACTGGAGAGCTTAGTAAGATGATAAAACCATGGACACCATGGTGGGCAACACTAACTGCAAAGACCATCTCCCTAGGTTGTAATGGTACTCAACTTGTTAGATCAATATCTAATGACCAAGAAGCTTCATGCAGATCACTGGATGATTTAGATGTTGAACTAAATGAAGTCCCACGAGGCCCCAAAGATCCACTAATTCCAATTAGCAAACTGACCCGTGGAAATCCATCACCTCTTTTAGCTGTTCACATGGTGGATGTCATATACAATTACTGTTTTACTCTTCGTCTGTACAATGGAGATTGGCGAGCAGATCCCTTGGGAGCAGCCATGGTTGTGCTTAGTGTGTCAAATGTGCTCGGAGAAGCAGCACAACCCGAAACAGTTGGGGAAGCTTTAATCGGCTGTTTGGAGAGAGCATGCTCACCTGCATACTCCCATATGAGTGGGCCTCGATTTGGATTCGCCCTTATTGAAGATACAATCAACTTGCTGTCACTAGGAAGAAATGCGCTGATATGTGGGCTATGTGATCTACAGAGACTTATGAAGGGTGGTCAGAAGGAAGTTAAATCTGTGAAAAGGAAGATTGGGAGCAAGGGGAGATTGATCAGCTTCAAAAGGCTGACAGAAAAGCATACTTTTTAATGTGCTGGGTTCATGAACAACCAGGCGAAGTGTGGTCCTCTTTGACTGCCATAGTTAGTGCGGAGAAAGCTTCTTTTGATGCATTCGAATCAAGGGCAAAGGACTCTCCACCAAGTGAAAAAAGCAGCTCTAAAGGAAAATCCTTGATTGAAGAAGTTTGCTGAATTATGTATATGCTCTGCAACAAAAAAAACATTTGTAAACTATCAAAGTTTGGAATTGTACTATCTTCACATGATTGATCAAATCATGAAACTTTTGACCTTAATATATGTCTACAGAGAATTAGGGTGTGCAAGTTTTGTCCTCATTTGAATGTGTGCACAGGGTGCATTTTTAAATGCTATTTGTGCAAATGCAGAATATGGATTCTGATGGTGGTAAAATCACAAATTGTAGATTGCCGAAATGCCTTGACATTAGAGCAACAATATATTTCTTTTACCTTATCATTGTTGAATCCCTTAGTTAAGGTGTTAAGCTTGAGAAATGAAGCTCTTTGTGATAGATTATAGATCAACAATTTTTTGTAGATTATTCATTGAACAAATCTTTTAATATTAATAGAGGTTTAAATTCCATAATTTTTGGAGTTTTATCGAGCAAATGTGCAACCTTTAACTTGTGTGTTTGCTAGACCGCTGGTTGTTGAACTCATTCAAATGGTAGCTACATTACTGTCCAAGTTGTGTAACTATATGATTTCGATATCATGAAAAAGAAATGGATATATTTTACCATACCACATACTCTCTCAACCATGTTCATACTTGGTTGACACATACAAGTAAAATCCTTATTTTTTCTTTATTGAACCATTTTTAATATCAACTCTGCCATTATCAGTGCATGGCATCAGGAGCGAAGAGCATCTTGCTTATCAAAACTCTGCTATTTGTAGTCACCTGGATCCTAATTTAGTATACATGTCCCTTAAGTTTTTGGGAAAGAAGAAGCCTTACTAACATCAACTGCTTTTATCTTTATACAAGCAGACTTTGCAGAACAAACTGATATGTTCTAACAGTCACCAAGGAAATTCTAAAGGCTAAAGGAGCCTCGGTTATCAGGGCAAAGCCAATTACCATGAACATTTTGAGGCATTTACAAATATTGCAAGAATTTTCATCTGAGTACAGTTATAAATAGTTCACCAAATGTAGCATTCTAGTATTGTAGCTTCACAGTCTATTCCATGATATCCAAACAATGAAATTATTGATGGAAAACGGATGACTTATTGGAAATCATTCAAGGATAGCTAACAAGGAAGCCTTTTGAGGCATTTACAAATATTGCAAGATTTTTCATCAAATACATGTACAAATAGTTCACCAAATGCAGCACTCTAGTATTGCAGCTTCACAATCTATTCCATGATATCCAAACAATGAAATTATTGACAGAAAATGATGACTTATTTGAAATCACTCAAGGATTAGCTAACAACGAGCAAGGAAATCAATCATAGGACACTAAATGCAGAGCACCAATCCTTGCTGAATTATCTGGATAAAATCATTGCGGAATTATCCCCCAAATCCTCATCCTCAGATCCCTCGTCTTCCTTGGAGACTCCTACAATTCTATTTATCCATCTGAGGTTCATAGCCAGCTCCTCCACAGGAACCTTGATAACATCCTTTCTAACGCCCAAATCAGTTGCGTACCGGTTCATACAATACATGCCAGCAGTAATTGTTGCCACCCCAACAGGCCCTGGGATCAACAACTTCATGGGGGATGACATAAGAGCTGCCAATGGAGCCCCTATGATGGAAGAAGCTTGGCCACTTCGTCCTGGTCCATTCTTGTCGACAATAAGAAGTCCTGTCTTGCAGTACAAAGTGAAGTCCTCACAGTTGTTTTGAAACACATCATAGTTGCCAAACCCCTTCTGGAGTAGATGCATAGCTCTATGAACTACTGTCGCAGGAGGATCCGATTCTGCAGTTGTGCAGGTTCCACCCCTAACTTTGGCGAGAAAAACAGTTGGTGGTACTCCATATTCAAAGCAGTACAGGGAGCCACTTCCCAGGAAGCAGTCTAAACATGAGAGGACCACTCCACTGTCTGGCTGCCTGAATCCGCAATCAGGGAAAGTTGGGCAGCCAGAAGAATCAAGCACTTCATCATCTTTAGACTGATCAGACTGCCTTGTGAAGTGCACCACTTTCATGCCACCAACATATATGCCTGTTTTGATATGAAGAAGTTAATCAGCAGTCCAAAAACAACTTATCATTCATAGACTATGCAGTTTAACAATTACTACAGCCCATTTCAAATACATTGATATATTTCGAATTGTAAATTTGTGGAAAAAGATATTAAAGAGACGAAGTATAAAACAAATGAAAGGAAAGAGAAAATAGAGTGTCACTTTATGAACTAAAATTCAAAAATTAGCTGCAAAGGTTAATGCCTATTAGATTATATTAAAACAACAAAACTGCAGGTAAACAATAAAAAACAGTACTAAGCATTTCAGAGAAAATATGACCAAAGCATAAAAATTTACAGGAATCTCATAAGTAGCTAGTAGCAAGACCAACAATTAATTGCCCCCGCACCAAAATTCCTCTTCAAAAGAAGTAATTCAAAAGGACTACAAAAAGCATAACATCATCATATGAGCAAAAGCAGTTATGATTTGATGGAAAAAATTCACGTTATCCCTGACTGAAGACTAATTGAAATATAAAATAAAGATGTGTACCTTACAGCGGAAAGCGATCAAGGACGTTTTATTAGATACATCCAATACCGACCAAAGTCCGACATTAATTAATCTTATCTACATGTGCTTAATTTGAAGGTGGTGTTTCTAAATTCTTATTTAAGATTTAAAGAATCAGTGAAAATTTATAAGATCAAGATCACAAAAACACATGATCAAATTAACCCGTCAATGTAATTCCGCATCAAATTAACACGACAAAATCAAAGAGGAATAACATGGATCAGTTCGAGATGAGAGAGCTGAAAGAAGAAGAACCCTGAAAAGCAAGCCGCATTCACCGATCTGGGTAGCACGCAACAGGAACAAAGAATTAAAGCCAAACTTTACCGTGATGCGAGTAGGTGTAAACTGCCCTCCATGTGTAGATATGGTCGCCAGCCTTGATCTCGTCCCTGCCAACCCTGTTTGAGAGCAGACCCATCACAGCATTCGCCCCCTCCCCACCAACGCTTTCAGATGGAGGAACAGTTCACCCCCAGAGCCCTGTGTCAATGAAAGAGTGCATAGAATTGTATAACATCAAATTTAGTATGCAAAGAAAGAGAGAGAAAAGATAAAGTCTTGCAATACCCTTCAGGCCACCTGGTCAACAACCAGCAAAGAACAATCTTTAAAACGCATTGAAGGAGAAAGGAGGTTCTGTGCTCGTCCATATGAGACACTGGAATGGGTTGGAGTCCGATAGAGGGTAGTTAGAAGAAACCTACCGAGTCAATAATCATGGTGATAGCAGTTCTTTAAATTTTTTGTTTATAATTTGGTAAAGGCTATTCTTTTTTTATGTACGTGGCATTTTGTTTTTCATATACGGGCATGATGATTTTTTGGTGCTTTTCCTTTCAAAAATTATCAGATTGGATGAAGTGTTTATAACAAAAAGTCAAAACTTATTATTTACTTAATATGAATGAATGTTAAATCGCACTCACAACTCCCAATCTAAAAAATTCAATAAATAAAATTTATTTAAAACTATTCATAAATATCATTGTATCGATAAGATAAAGGTCAATATTGATTCTTAAGAGTAATATTTAGTTAAATATTATTTATGGTTCGTTCTTAAGATTTACAAAACCTTAAATAAAATCGTCTAATTATTATTATTATTAGTATTATTGGGGTTTTACAAGAGAGGAATGGATAAAGTTTGGAGTGAGGTGGCTTGGGTTTTTGAAAAACTGGTTTTGGGTGCCAGCACAAAGGTGCTTTGGGAACGCCTTTATGCCCCTCAAATTCCTGCACTGGCACATCGCGCGCAGGCTCAAGGGCACTGGGATGGCACCTTTGTGCCCAACACTTAGCCGCGGCAGAGAGAAAGAGGGAGAAAGAAGAAAAGGGAAAGAGGAAAAGGGAAAAAGAAAGGGGACATGAAATAGAGGCTTCTAAGATGCAACTAGGGCTCAAGGGTACGCCGAGGATGCACGTGACATGACTCTAATGAGACAGGCTATCTAAACACTCGGAAGGCCATGACTTGGTAATTGATGCCGACAGGATAAAAGTCAGCAACAGGTGTAACGACCCGCCCAAACCGAACCGGGTGTTACCTAAAAATATAATTAATGTAATGATAATATTCCATAACATGAATTGAAAAATAGCAAATAAGTCTGGCAATATATAATATAAATCATAACAATAAATCATGTTCTCTAAATTATAAAACAATCGTCCCACAGTCTTGGACCATTTCCCATAGCCACATTTATAACACAAGAGAATAATAAGGAAGTCTAATTTTTATTATCAATTCACCAACTTGAGTCACTTTTATTCTTCAGTCCAAAGCTGCTCACCTGCGGAGGTTTAGTGATAAAACCACTAAGCCTCATAATTAAATGAAACAAGTCAGTAAAATCCTCATTATTATTTCAAGAGTCTTTTCGTTGTTATGAGCCTATGCCGAGCTCGTTATATGCTGGGAGGGGTGGCCACCTCATCCACCTACCATCCCATGCATGTGCACACACGCTACGTGGCCCACAGCCTGTAGTTACCGATGTTTGCGCCATTGCGCCATGTTGCCCCTTTCGGCATGGGGACAAGTGTTCAATCTTTCAGTGGGTGCTGCCTTGTGCCGAATTGAGTCGACCCCGGTTGCGTTCCAGCGCATGGTGGTCAGATACTCAAGTCGACCAAGACTCCCACATAGTAATTTTAAGGGTGCGGCCCCGTGTCAGACTGAGTCAATTCCTTGACCCCGATTGCACTCGGTGCATGGTGGTCGAATCTGGGCTTAGGCCGACTAGGGTTGCCAATAAGGGAAAATACAACATTTCAAATAATTATACGGACCTGGATAGTTCGTAAGTGAACTTGCAGCTGTGACCAACGATCCTAATCTAAACGAGAACATAAAATTATACATAGGTATAATTTTATTCGGGTAGAAATGCATGCAACATAAGTATGCAACCATTCAAATTTGACAACATTAGTATGCAACCATTCAAAAATATTAAATATTAAATTGTCAACAAAGCTAGTGAGATAATTAATTATTCATGTGACATAATCATTTAAGCTCTACTTAACATTTTAAATTAATTATCCAAATCATAATTAATACTTAACAATTGATAAAATAATTATTAACTGATAAACAAATATTTAATTACTATTATTAGTATATTTTTCTTTGAGATGATAATTACTTAAACACAATCTTGATGATTTAGTTTACGGTTATATATATATTTTTTAGTCGCTATCATTATTAATAGTAATTTAATTAATTAAGTCGTTCGATTAAATTAATTAAATTAATTTGTATTATCCTAATTCAAAGATATTACTAATACAATTATTTTAAATTATTCAACTGAATAATGTTTCGAACTTTATTTATTTTCATTATGCTATTTAGGTTCGACGCTTGTGATTTTTACCCGATTATAGTTTAATAACCCATTTTCTACATTACTGAGCTCATTATTAAAATAATCACTTTATTTACCTATATATTAAATTTAATATGGTAAAGGTAAAATCTTTATTTTTATTAATCTCTTATAACCATCCGATTTAATTTAATCGCTTGTACTACTCCAATTAATTATCGACCGTTTAATCATTACCGTATTTTTTATTACTCGTGGCGATTTCGTACAATAATTATTTAGTTGTAGTAACTTTATCCATAACCCATTCAGAATGATTATTTTTAAAGAATTATTATGAGTTAGTATTATTTTTAAACTCGATTAAGTATCAAGTTGACCCATATTTACAAAACTTGCCATCTTCTTCTTCCCCAACGTTCTTCTCTTCTCCACCTTCATTCTTGCACCCAAAAATTGCCCACTTCCTTCTTCTCCAACCCTTATCTTGGCACCCAACCTAAATTCACGTCCTCTATCACCTTCAATACTTCTCCAGCAACCACATTTGAGACCTAAGATTCGTGGTTTACAGCAGCTATCCAGGTGAGCATATGTCTTGCACCATGGCGCTCAACTCTAGTCTGTTCTTCTCCAACCCTTATCTTGGCACCCAACCTAAATTCACGTCCTCTATCACCTTCAATCTTCTCCAGCAACCACATTTGAGACCTAAGATTCGTGGTTTACAGCAGCTATCCAAGGTGAGCATATGTCCTGCACCATGGCGCTCGACTCTAGATCTGTTCTTCTTCTCCTAGCCTCAAGACCCCTCCTTTCTTGCACCTTGCTCTAATTCAGATGTTTCACAACCTCAGGCCGGCCTTAAAACAGTAAGGATCAGCCACCTTTGGATGTTGCATGGAGTATGGTTATTCTCCCCAATTCTGCACTTCGCCGCCATGACTTCCGGCGAGAAGGTCGTCCGGTGTGGACTGTTCTGGCGGCCTGAACTGCTGTGATGGAACCCATGATGTTGTCAACAAAGAACAACCAGTGTCTACCCTCTGAAGCTTCCATTACAGCATCAATTTTAGAGGATGGCCATCACCTTCGTCCCCCTTGCAATTCCGCCCACAACCAGCTATAATTCTGCCACCACTTGGAAGCCATGGACACGGAGAGCCCTCCGTTCGACTCAGCAACAAGAGGGTCGCTGGGGTGTGAGGGACTGCCTTGCAATTTTTCTTATGGTCGCCCATCTTGCCAAAGTTTCAGACTACTCGGCTGTAACACCCCAATCCGGTTTACTCTCAACCCGGACCGGAACTGTTACAAAGGATCGAACTACTCGTAAACCGATTAAGTTGGCTGACCCAAAACCTAAACGGCTACGACATAACCCTCTCGACGTCTCAAGATGGAGCACGCCGCTAATGCGCAAACAATATATGAATGAGATGCAAAACCCTAACAGGATACTACGTGAATGTCATGATAATTAACGCACACCAAAATAATTAAAACAGCAATAAAATTCATAAAATCTAGAATAAAACGGACAGAGCCTCCCCTAAAAGTGCAATAAGGGGATGACCTGTTAAAATACGGCACAATATGTATATATATAAAACAACAATTTATATCACACCAGACTTCAAATCAACTACACATATCGTAATTGGCATCTAGCCCACCTGCAATTCATGTTCATCGTGTTTTTGTTCATTTCAACTCAACATAACTGATCATCCTGGACATTGGAACTTTTCCAAAACATTTCTAAGAAAATTCATACATTTCTAAACAAAATCGACAAGTCTCATAGCTCATTCATATATACGCAACATGCATATAACAAGCATCATTCAACCCACATCAAATCTTACGCAAAAGTCGGCGCGGCACCAGGTATGTGTGTGCAATGCAAGCGCTACTCCTTCGTCGAGGCCGGCATACACCAATCATCATCCTCACCTACATATAGTAGAAAAACGTCAGCAACGGGTGTCACTGGTCCGGAAATAACTAATATCAAACTGGAACATGAGAGCAAACTCTCATGGAAAGCAAACCATCATATATATCTTCCTCAAGAACTCTCATAAGGGCAACTATAAAGGAGCCGTCGAGCAGCTGACTCAACAGCATCCCCATCTAGCTGGTACTGTGCCGCTCACGACACTTCTTTTTCAGTACTTCACGTAAAACTTTTATCCTAAGCCCTCTCCGAACCTCCATATTACTCCTGGCCTTGAGCACGTAGACCGAGCACTCTCAGGCGGTCGCCTTTAGTACCCTTTGAACCACAAGTCCGGACATGCGCTGTACTAAACAGTACCCGTAAACCTCCACGTCCTCCGGGTGTGAGGAACTCAAACGCGGAGTTGTCAGGATCCCTCGGGAATGGAACAGTCCGCTGGCACTAATCCAGAGCCCGCTTTGACTGGCACGGCATCCGCTCATGGTACGTGCAGTCGACTCATCTTCTCTTGTCTCACTGAAAACTCGATAAAACTATTTATAGGGCTGGGTCGGGATTTATTATAATAGGCCCGAAGGCAACTTGAGGTGGATCTTATTTTCGAAAACAAACTCGAGGGATCTCATCCTCGAGGGTTATTAATTCCGAAAATCATCGACCAGGTGACCCGTGTTAGGTGGGGTCCAATAAATCATCCACCTGACACGTCCTACGATCAATAAATCAAATCACCGATAGAATGAAGCGATAAAACCTGAGAAGCGTGTCCTAACGGACCTGTCAGAAGCTCCAAGCGCAGTCTCGTGCCTAGACGGCGAGCTCCTGCAACGAACCTACATGAACATAACTAATTACTAACGCCCGTACATATATGATGCACACCTATATAACTAATATATCCACATGCATACAATCATCTAATCAAACATGACAATTATTTCGATAATTTCCCTACATCTCTAATTGTCAAGCAAGTTAATAATTTTATCATTTCATATGTTATTTATTACCTAACACTTTTAATTCCAATTTCAAAGCATACCTATTCTAATTAGGTGACAATGGTTTAATCGATTTAATCTGTTTAACTTAATGTTAGCATGCAAAACCTAATTCATACATATTCATAAATTAACTAGTTAACAAGCATTTAATTAACTATACAATAGTTTACTAACAATTTCATAATGTTAGCATGCAAAAACCTAATTCATACATATTCATCAATTAACTAGTTAACAAGCATTTAATTAACTATACAATAGTTTACTAACAATTTCATAATGTTAGCATGCAAAACCTAATTCATACATATTCATGAATTAACTAGTTAACAAGTATTTACTTAACTATTCAATGGTTTACTAACAATTTCATTACTAAGCATTCACATCATCCAACACAATTTACCCTAATCATCACATGTTTATCATAATCATGATTAATTAAACTAAAAGCATGAAGTTAATAAAATTAATTCTAACATGCTACTATGACCACAATAAGTATGTAATAATTCTAAAAAAATAAAAAGGAAGAACCACCTCGCGATCGGCGCTGAAATCGGTGCCGACGGACGAAGGCGACGATTTTCCGGCGACTATGCCGGCGGTTTCCGGCAGCTCCGGTGGTTTTCCGGTGACTGCTCCGGCGAGGCAATCGGAGGTAGGGGTTAGCACCGCCTCGGTGAGCTGAACCCAATGGTGGTGACGACGAAGGCAGCCGCGGCGGCGATGGCCACCAACGGCGGCGTCGAGTGCGGCCGGGGCGGTCGGCCGCTCTGATTAGAGCCACGGCCGACCCTCGACGGCGGCTCTAAGTAGAGGGGAAAGGTAGGGGAGGTCGAGGGGAGAAGCTCCGGCGTCATGGCGGCGGCGGTCCGGCGCAGACGGTGGCGGAATCACGTCGGGATCGGCGAGAAATCGAGGGCGATTTCCGGCGTTGCGACGGCCGGACGGCGGCCGGGCGTGGTCGAGGCGGCGAGGCGACGGCATGGCCGGGCTGGGCGGCGTCGACCGGCGGCGAGGTGGCGTCGACGGCGGCGGAAAATCCTTAGGGGCGGCGGCGGTGCAAACACGGGTGGGGGTTTGGGGAGGAAGACGACGTGGGTAAGGTGATGGCAAAGTTGTAAATAAAACTTGACTCGACACGGGCTCGAGTCAAGAATGATAACGGACTCGGAATAAATCCCAGAAAAATCCAGAAAAATTGGGAAAAATCCCATAAACTCAAACAAAATATCACAACATCCAAATGACATGTCGTATAACTAATAACCCACCCGAATACCATCTAACGCGTCCTAATGCGTTATTCGGCCTAAACTAATTCTACGGCCACAACATAAAAATAAAATAAAATCACCAACTGTATACTCTCATATCTACTGATAACTCAGTCTGCTGATGCGTATCTGACGCTATCATCGATACTTGGGTATACATAAACCCTCATAACACGTGCGCACGGTCGGCCTCGGCCCCGCACACGTGTTCTGAAAGCTGAACCGACTCAAATTACGGTCAAACCGACCGGCTAACAATTATAAAACCCTGACTCGAGTCGCGGGTTTTACACCTCCTTTCTTGCACCTTGCTCCAAATCAGATGTTCCACGACCTCAGGCCGGCCTCAAAACAGTAAGGAACAGCCACCTTTGGACGTTGCATGGAGTATGGTCGTTCTCCCCAGTTCTGCACTTCGCCGCCATGAATTCTGGCGAGAAGGTTGTCTGTTATGGACTATTCCAGTGGCCTGAACTGCTGTGATGGAACCCATGATGCTGTCGAGGAAGTACAATTGGCATCTACCCCTCTAAATCTTCACTTACCGCATCTATTTTAGAGGAACTGCCATCACCATTGTCACCCCTTGCAACTTCGCCCATAACCAGCTGTAATTCTGCCAACACTTGGAAACCAGGGACGCGACGAGCCCTCCCCTTTGACCCAGCAGCAAGAGAGGACGTCGAGGTTGTAAGGGAATGCCTTGCAAACGTTTTTACGGTCGCCCATCTTGCCAAAATTTTAGACTACTCGGCCATGGACGGGATTCCAGTTTTCAGTTTAGTTCTTGTTGTTTATTGTTGATTTCAGACTTTAATTCTCATGTTTATCAAGTTTATTATCAATTAAAAAGAATATGCATGCAAGAAAATTAAGAAAAGGGAGATAGGAAGGATACCCAAGCAAGGAAGAAGCACCGGTAAGGAAGAGGAGAACTGGCGGCTAAGGTGAGGAAGACGCCCCCTTACACCAAAAATGATGTCCTCTTTCACAAATATAAAAATAAAAATGACGGCTAGGGTATGTGAAAATACCCTACACTCATATTTCATTTAACCGGGTAACCGGGTAGAAAATAAAATATAACCGGGTAACCGGGTAGAGGAGAAAATATAATAATTATATAATAATAATAATAATAGTAATAATAATAATCTAACGTTCGATCCTTCCCAGACCGAGTTGAATATTTTATTTTATTTCATATATACATTGTTTTCACAATTTTTACAACAGGAGTACCCAATACCCAAGTCCACATCAATACACAAGGACCCACTTAGAGCCAACCCGATAGAGCCGGAGTGGCCAAACACTAACCAAGTCAAACTGAAGCCAAACCAATTGCAAAAGCAACAAATTGATGGGTTGGGTTTTACAGCCACCCTCCATCCCCCTTATGCAGATTCAGTCCATAGAATTTACCTTAAGGAGAACAACCACCCAAAGCACAACGCGGGAACAACAAAAATAAGAGCCACAAGCTACAACAAGACAAAACAAAAGAACGGAGGCTCCTCATGCAACGGTTGAAGAAAACAAGCTAGGGAAACGCTGCCCCATCTCATCATCATGCTTCAAAGTTGCCTCCTCCATGCCATGCTTGGGCCACAAAACCTTAACGTGGGGCACCTCCTTCCAATGATGGGTCTTTGAACAATGATCCAAGATCCACATGACCTCCACCTCATACAACAGGTCGGGACGGAGTTCCAACTCCTCATATGAGATGTGATGTGATTGATCGGCCACATACCTCCTCAGAAGAGAAACATGAAATACTAGGTGCACTGCTAACAAATTGATTGGAAGGGTGAGCTTGTAGGCCACCTCTCCTACTCGTCCGAGCACCTCAAACGAACCAACATATCTCACAATGTGCTTGCCATGCTTCTCAAATCTCATGCTTCCTCTAGTTGGGTAGACTTTTAGGAGAAGGGGATCTCTAGGAATGAAGTTGACCTCATGATGCCTCTAAGCTGCATATGAGCATTGTCTATCCTGGGCTGCCCTCAATCATCGATGGATGGCCTTGATAATCCTCAGAGAATCCATTTGTCAATGGTTGTCTACCCTTAAGCCAACACGTGGGGGATCTACGTGGTCTGTCATACAACACATCAAATGGAGCCATATTGATTCTTGCCTGGCAATTGTTGTTGTAGGCAAACTCAACCAATGGAAGATACTCATCACACGAACCACCAAAGTCTAGTACACACTGTAAAGACAATGAAAAAAAGAAAAAGAGAAGGATGCGAATGTAGTTGAGGAAGGACCGAACGTGTTATATCCAATACTCGATTAATTTTACCCAGTGAATTATTATATTTTATTATTTACCCGGTTACCCGGTTAAATGAAATACAGGTGTTTTCACATAGCCTAGCCGTCATTTCATTTTATTTTATGACGGACGTCCTCCACCCTAGCCTTCATTCGCATTTTCTTCTCCTCTTCCTTACCGGCGTGTTTCTTCCTTGCTTAGGTACTCTTCCTATCTCCCTCTTCTTAATTTTCTTGCATGCATATTTTAATTTGATAATAAGGTTTATAATTGTGAGGATTAAAGTTTAAAATCAACAAGAAACAAACTAAAATTTATCCACGAGTTCCTTGTTTCGGCAAGATGGGCAAGCACAAGCAAGCCTCGCCGGGAATCAGTGGCGACGGCCGTTCTAACGTCAGAAGATGATCCTACTCTCTTCGTCGATCAGTGTAGGGTCGATCTCACATGTGTAGATGCCGGCCTGGGGTGGTAAATGACCGAAAACAGAGGACGGCGAAAAAAAATAGAGGAGCGACAGTGGGTGAAAAAGTCTAGCTGTCCTGGGTGGCGACGGGTTGTAATCTGCCCTGGGAAGGTCGATAAGAGGTCGAGGGTGTCGAGGCGACTACCCAATTGAGGTGGCGATGCTCGCCGGCGGTGGAATCGGTGGCGCGAGCACCCCACTAGGCAGGCGATGCAAGCGTCGCCGCGGCTGGAAGGTGGCCGTACTTAGCCGGGGTGACACTGAAACGGCACGGCGGAGCTGGATAGCGACAATGTACGGCGGCCGGAGGTGGTCGGCAGCGGCGGCGGCGACTGGAGGGCACCTGGTGTAACACCCGTTTCGGCTCACCCGTGAACCGACCCGGAAATGTCACCGGCGACCGAACCGTTCGCTAATCTACTGGGTTCGGTTAAGCCGACCCGGATCTACCCTCGGTGTCTCAAGATGGAGATGCAAACATGAAATGCATAGATGGGATGCGTGGGTTCTAACGTAGTCCTACATGCATGCTATGATGTACAAGCAAAGACAAGACAAAATAATAAATGAGAAACCAAAAGAAAATATATACTATTTTATAAAAATACGGTAACACATACTAATCTACCATGACATTCAACCATTATCTCATTCGTTTTTACCTGAGCCGAGTCTGAACTCCAAACTCACTACTCATTCACATTTATCCATTCATTTCATATCAAGCAATTTATCTAAACAAACACATCCAAATTATCATTCACGTAGCATTAACACATCATTATTATACATTACACGCGGCAGGTACATGTGTGCGCGGTTCCGTGCTGCTCCTCCGCAGTCCCGACAGCTTTCATCGCTCGCATTCCTCACCTACATATATATAGAAAAACCGTCAGTAACGAGTGTTACCGGCCCGGAAAATAACTAATATCAATCTGGCACAGGAGAGCAAACTCTCCTGTTGAATCAAAACCATATACTTCCTCAAGAACTCTCATCAGGGCACATACGGGAGCCGTCGCCATCGGGTCGACAGCGTCCCCCTATCTTTCACATTCTCATGCCTCGGCCATTTCTCTATTGCTTCTCGCGTCAAATCTCATTCCTTTTCGCCCTCTGCACCTTCCATATTACTCCTGGCCTTGAGCACGAAGGCCGAGTACTCTCAGGCAGTCGCCTTCAGTACCCTTTGAAACCACAAGTCTAGACATGCGCTGCAATGCAGTACCCGTGAACCTCCACACTTCTCCGGGTTTGAGGAACTCAAAGGTGGAGTTGTCAGGATCCCTCGGGAATGAAACGGCTTGCACACCATTCCAGAGCCCACTGTCGACACACACGTGCCCGCTCGCGTAGCACGGTAGTCGGATTTCCCTCATTCAGTCTCTCACAAAAACACGAAAACTATACATATATATAGGTCTGGGTTGGGATTTATACAATAGGCCCGAAGGCAACGTGAGCTGGATCTGAAGTTCGAAAACAAACTCGAGGGATCTCATCCTCGAGGGTTATTAATCCGGAAAAATCGTTGGCTAAATGGCCCGAGTTAAGTGGGATTCGATAAAACGCCACTTAACTCGTCCTGCACATAATAAATCAAATACACAAGAGAGTAGCGTAAATCAGAGAACGAGTCCTAAACGGACCTGGTAGAAGCTCCAAACGGGTCCACGCGCCTAGGCGGCGAGCTCCTACACCGTACCTACACAATCAAGCTAAAAACTAACGCCCGCATGATGAATCACATATCCTATAGCATACACACACAATCAACACAATCACACGTCAATCAACACACATCAACCTATATCAATTCTAGCGAGTCTACTTAAGCTAGTTTGATTAGATCATGATTATTACTTAATAACCCTAATTAGTTTCATAACTTCTATTTTTAACACCACACAATCAAACAAATTTCATATTTTTATCCTTAATCAAATCTACATTTATATATATTATTATAACACACAATTCACCAATCCTAGCATGCAATTCTAATAATCAAAACTTTCAAATAATTAAATTAAAATAAATTATACCTCGCGTCGTCGAAAATCGGCGACGGCTAGGGTTTCCGTTTCGTGGCTCGAAACTCGAATTCGGCACCTAGCGGCGTCCGAAGTCCGATCAGATTGGACCGGGTGCGTTCGGCGGATGATCCGGCGAATTTCCCACAAATCCAATTTCCGGCGGTTTTCCGGCGAGTGTCGGCGGTTTTCCGGCGGATTCCGACGGTTTTCCGGCGATGATTTGGGACGGAGCAATCAGGGGGTCTATCGGCACCAGCTCGACGAGCTCGGTCCAATGGTGGTGTCAAACAGGGTAGCCGAGGCGGCGATGGCCGTCGACGGCGGCGTCGAAAATGGGCGGCGGTGGCGGCGTTCTCCGATCGAGGCTCCGGCCGGCCTCGACGGTGGTCGGGACGATGGGGGAAACGTCGGCGACGTCGAGGGGGTGGTCGTCGGGGTCACAGCGGCGGCGGCGCGGCTCGGACGGCGGCGAAATCAGTGGGCGGAGCGTCGCGGCTTGTGGGGCGATTCCGGCGTCGTGGCGGCGCGACGGTGGCCGGGGTTGGTCGGGGCGGCACGGCGACGACACGACGGGGCGGGGCGGCGTCGATCGGCGGCCAGGCGGCGTCGGCCGTGGCGGCGGTGGCGCGCGAACAGGGGCGGCGGCGGTTAGGGTTTGGGCGTGGGGGAGAAAAGGTCGGGAGGAAGAAGAAGTGTGTGCGATGGCATTTTCGTAAATAAGTATTGACTCGATTCCTACTCGAGTCAAAATAATAACTAGTTCGTAATAAATTCTAAAAAATCTAGAAAAATATGGAAAAATCACATAAAATAAAACAAACACAACAACATCCAAATGACATGCTCTATAACTAATAACCCACCCGAATATAATCCAACGCGTCCTAATTCGTCATTCGGCCCTAAAATTATTTCTACGATCAAACATATAAAAAGAAAAAAATACTGCATACTTTCATATATTCAGATAACTCGTATCTCACCATCTTCTCGACGTTATCATCATATATTCAGGTACACCTGACTCTCATCGCTCATAACTCACGGCTGGTCTCGACTCAGCACGCGATTCATGAAACCGACTCGACTCGAACCAACGATCGAACCGACTGGTTCGGTAACGTAAAACCCTGACTCGAATCACGGGTTTTACACCTGGAGCCAATAACAGAGCACGCCAGAGAAGAAGAAGAAGGAAAATATTACCTTGGGTGGCAAACTTGTAAATAATGCTTGACTCGACACAGCTCGAGTTAAATAATAATACCAACTCGTAAAAAACACCAGACTCGATACCGACTCGAGTTAAAAAATAATATTAACTTGTAATAAATCTTTAAAAATAATTATTTTAATGGGTTATGGGTTAAAGTTACTAAATTAATTAATTATTGTACGAAATCGCCACAGGTAATAAAAAATATGGTAATGATAAACGATCGATAATTAATCGGCACAATCAAGCGATTAAATTAAATCAGACGGTTATAAGTAATTAATAAAATAAAAATTTTACCTTTACCATATTAAATTTAATATTAGGTAAATAAAGTGATCATTTTAATAACGAGTCAGTAATGTAGAAAATTGGTTATTAAACTATAGTCGGATAGCAATCACTGGCGTCGAACCTAAAGAGAATAATGAAAATAAATAAAGTTCGAAACTTTATTGAGTCGAATAATTTAAAATAATTGTATTAATAATATTTTTGAATAATAAAAATTATTTTAAATAATTTAATCGATCAACTTAATTAATTAAATTGCTATAAATAATAGTAGTGATTAAAAATTACAACCGTAAACTAAATTATCAAGATTGGGGTTAAGTAATCATCATCGCAAAGGAAAATTAAATACTTGTTTATTATAATTATTTTATCAATTGTTAAGTATTAATTATGATTTAGATAATTAATTTAAAATGTGAAGTAGGACTTAAATGATTATGTCACAGAAATAATTAATTATCTCACTAGATTTGTTGATAATTTAATATTTAATATTTTTAGAAATGATATATATATTTAGATATTTAGTTGCATGCATTCCTACTCGAATAAAATTATACTTATGTATAATTTTATATTCTCGTTCAGATTAGGATCATTGGTCGCAGCTGCGAGTTCGAAATATCCAGGTCCGTATAATCATTTGAAATGTTGTACTTTCCCTTGTTGGCAGCCCTGGTCGGCCTGAGCCCAGATTCGACCACCATGCGTTGTAACGCAATTGGGGTCAAGGAATTGACTCAATCCGACATGGAGCCGCACCTTTAAAATTACTATGTGTCTGTCATATAATAATTTGAAATGTTGTATTGTCCGTATAATTATTTGAAATGTTGTATTTTCCCAAATTGGTATAATTATATGAAATTGTGTATTTTTTTCCAAACTGGTAGCCTTTGTCGACACCTAATCTCAAATGAGCTGGGAGATAATTTTCTAATCTCGAAAAACTGGGAGACCATGACTAACCTCAAAATTAATTGAGGGAGATCACCTAATTTCAGAATGAGCTGGGAGACAACTTTCTAATCTCAGAATGAACTGGGAGACCATGACTAACCTCAAAATGAATTGGGGGACCACCTAATCTCAGAATGAGTTGGGAGACAATTTTCTAATTTCAGAATGAATTGGGAGACCAGGATTAACCTCAAAATGAATTCGGAGACCACCTAATCTTAGAAAGAGCTGGGAGACAATGTTCTAATCTCAGAATGAACTAGGAGACTGTGACTAACCTCAAAATGAATTGGGGGACCACCTAATCTCAGAATGAGCTGGGAGACAATTTTCTAATCTCAGAATGAACTGGGAGACCATGACTAACCTCAAAATGAATTGGGGGACCACCTAATCTCAGAATGAGCTGGGAGACAATTTTCTAATCTCAGAATGAATTGGGAGACCATGACTAACCTCAAAATGAATTGGGAGACCACCTAATCTCAGAATGAGCTGGGAGACAATGTTCTAATCTCAGAATGAACTGGGAGACCGTGACTAACCTCAAAATGAATTGGCGGACCATGACTAATCTCAACATGAATTGGGAGACCACCTAATCTCAGAACGAGCTGGGAGACGATTTCTAATCTCATAATGAACTGGGAGACCATGACTAATCTCAAAATGAATTGGGAGACCACCTAATCTCAGAATGAGCTGGGAGTCGACTTTTACTAATCTCAGAATGACCTGAGAGACAAATTACTAATCTCAGAATGACCTGAGGGATAATTACTCTTTACTTGTGTAATAATAATAATAATAACGAGTGAAATGATAATAGGGATTATATTGACTTGTTTCATTTAATTATGCGGCTTAGTGGTTTTATCACTAACGCGGAATTGCCTCCGCAGGTGAGCAGCTTTGGGACTAAAGAATAGAAGTGTGGTTGGTGGTTCTTTTACCAACCTAGGTATGGTGAATCGATAATAAAGTTGGACTTCCTTATTATTCTCTTGTGTTATAAATGTGGCTATGGGAAACGGTCCGAGACTGTGGGACAGTTATTTTAAATTTTAGAGAACATGATTTATTGTTATGATTTATATTATATGTTGCAAGACTATTTGCTGTATTTAAATTCATGTTCTGGAAGGTTACATTTACATTAACTATATTTTTAAGTAACACCCGGTCCGGTTCGGGCGGGTCGTTACAGGTGGTATTAGAGCCTGGTTTCCCACAAGCTCACATTTTATGACTCAAGTACCTTGTTGAAAAGTCCAATAATTATCTTTTCCCACTGTGTTGTGTTATTAATTAACAAATTCATTTGCTACTAATAAACTTAAGTGAAAAAAAATACTAATGAACCATGGTGGTTCGACGTTTTAGATGGCAGGCACTCGTAGACAGTCAAACCGAGCTACTCCGCCCAATGCGAACACCGAGAATGTATTGGCTCAGATCCTGACGGCCATACAGGGACTGGCACAGGCTTCAGAAAATACAAATTCTGTGGTTCAAAATATTGTTCAGCGGTTACCGGGAGTGGTAGCAGGGCATGGAGCCTCAAACTCGGCAGCGGGTCCCAGAATCACCCCAGATGGTGGTCAGGGGAGTGCCCAAGGGTGGGCAGGGTTAGCAGACCCGGGCGAGCAAGGGGAGCGTCCAAACCCAGTGCCACCGGTAGTCCGACAAGTGGTGCCGCCAACGGTTGATGATAGTGACCGCTACACTGTGGAAAAATTTAGAAAGAATGGAGCTGAGGTATTTATTGGAGGGATCGATCCAATGAAGGCGGAGAGCTGGATTGACATTATCGAAAAAGCGTTTAGAGCTCTGTCTGTGCCCCACCGCCATCAAGTGAGATTGGCAACATGCATGCTTCAAGAGGAAGCATCTTACTGGTGGAAATCCATAGAGAAAACCACTTTCCATCGACGTGAGATTTCCTCCATCGTGTGGGTGGAATTTGTGGCAGCTTTCAATGGACAATATTTTCCAGAGCCAGTTGTCCAGAAGAAAGCACTGGAATTCACCAATTTGGTTCAGGGGGAGAATTCAGTCCGGGAATATGCAAAGAAATTCTTACAGCTGGAGCGTTTTGCACCTGGGATTCTGGCAACTGATAAGGCGAGAGCTGACAAATTCTTTTGGGGATTGAAGCCAGAATTGAGAGGTAAGATTGCTACAGCGCCAAGGAGTACGATAACTGAGTTGATCGACTCAGCCACTACTCAAGAGTTGGTGTTCGAGTATGACCGTGCACAGAAGCAAGGAAAGGTTACTTCTCAGCACAAGAATGCCAACCCTGTCAGTAACCAAAATAGGTCAGCCGGACACCAGCAGCAGAACTACCAAGGGAACATAGAGGGGAACCTTAAAAGGAAGTTTGAGGATATCCCGTGGAGGCGGTGTCAAAATTGCAAGAAGATGCATTCAGGGAAATGCAAGGAGCCCTGTAGGTGCTTCAACTGTGGAAGAACGGGACACATACAGAGGGAGTGCCATCAGCCTCCGAAGCAACAATAGGAGCAGCCTGAGAAAGGGAAGGCACCAGCTCCTAATCGCTACCCGGCACCTGCACAACCAGCAGACAAAGGGAAGGCGAAGCTCTATGCAGTTGAAGTCGAGGAAGATGAGGCGGATGAACACACTGTCCAAGGTAAAATTCTAATTCAAGGAGTCATGGTGGATATTTTATTTGATTCAGGGTGTACACATTCATTCATATCATCTCAAATAGTCAAGAGGTTAGGACTCCAACCATCTCCCTTATCTAAGGCCTATAGAGTCACTACTGCAACGGGAGACGGTGAAGTCACAACTTTAGGAGTGACTAACCTATCCTTAAATATACAAGGGAAACCCTATGTGTGGAACTTTATCATATATGGGGTAAAAGGGTATGATGTACTATTGGGAATGGACTGGTTGTCTGCACACCAGGCTTTTCTTGACTGTAAAGGGAAGAGAGTGGTGACAAAACCTTGTAATTGTGAGATGGGAGTCATTTTCAACTGGGTCATCGCATGATCCATCTTCTTGTATCGTGTCGATTGGTGAGGCAGTCGAGTTATTTGGTGAGGGTTGTAAAGCCTTTTTGGCTAACTTAGTTGAGTCGGAGTCAAAACCCAAAGAGTTGTCCATGATTCCTGTGGTAGCAGAGTTTCCCGATGTATTCCCAGAAGAACTTCCAGGGTTACCTCCTAAGCGAGCAGTGGAGTTTGCCATTGACCTAGCACCTGGAACAACACCAATTTCTAAAGCACCATACCGCATGGCTCCAACAGAACTCAAGGAGTTAAAGAGTCAACTAGAAGAGTTGTTGCAGGTAGGCTTCATCAGACCAAGTATTTCACCCTGGGGAGCCCCTGTTCTTTTTGTGAAGAAGAAAGATGGATCACTTCGGCTGTGTATTGACTATCGAAAAATCAATCAAGTGACAGTTAAGAATCGGTACCCCTTACCGAGGATTGATGACTTGTTTGATCAGCTAAAAATAGCCAGAATATTTTCTAAGATAGACTTGCAGTCTGGTTATCACCAGTTGCGAGTAAAGGAGTCAGACATACAGAAAATGGCTTTCCAAACTCGGTATGGACATTATGAGTTTCTGGTTATGCCTTTTGGTCTAACAAATGCACCAGCGGCCTTTATGTCTCTCATGAACATAGTATTCCACACATATCTGGACAAGTTTATTATCATATTTGTGGATGACATTCTGGTCTATTCAAATAATGAAGAAGAGCATGTGAAGCACCTGTCTATTACTCTTCAAGTTCTGAGAGAACATCAACTGTTCGCCAAGCTCTCAAAGTGTGACTTCTGGATGAGGGAGGTAAATTTCCTTGGTCATATTGTCTCAAAGGCTGGAATTGCAGTGGATCCATCAAAAGTGAAAGCAGTCATTGATTGGCCACAACCTAAGTCAGTCACTGATATCAGAAGCTTCCTTGGTTTAGCGGGTTACTATAGGAAATTCATTAAAGACTTCTCCTTAGTAGCATCGCCGATGACCAAACTCACAAGGAAGGGGGTCAAGTTTGAATGGAGTAGTAAGTGTGAGGATAGTTTCCAGTCTCTAAAGAAGAGTTTAACAACTGCACCAGTCTTGACCCTGCCAAATGGTAATGAAGGATTCGTAGTCTTCAGTGATGCGTCTCGGTTGGGTTTAGGATGCGTCCTTATGCAAGAAGGTAAGGTGGTGGCCTATGCCTCTCGTCAATTGAAGATTCATGAGCAAAATTATGCAACCCATGACTTGGAACTGGCAGTAGTGGTTTTTGCCCTAAAGATTTGGAGGCACTACTTGTATGGAGCCCAGTTTGAAGTCTTCATTGACCACCAGAGTTTGAAGTATATCTTCACCCAGAATGACCTTAACCTTCGACAGAGGCGGTGGATAGAATATTTGAAGGACTACGACTTCCAAATCTTATACCATCCAGGGAAAGCGAATGTGGTAGCCGACGCGTTGAGTCGGAAGGGCAAAGTGGACAAAAGTCAGCAGCTAGCTAGACTTTGGGCCATGTCAGCAGAAGTGGTAGCTATCAACCCGGTGGAGCAACTAACAGGCTTACTAGCAAATTTGGTTGTTTCCAATGATTTAGTTGATCGTGTTAAGCTAGCACAAATGGGTGATGAGGAGCTGAATAAAATGTTGGACAAGATTCCTGACATTGTAGCTGATTCAAATAGTGTGATCAGATTTAGAGGAAGGTTGTGTGTACCCAAGGATAATGCACTGAGGCGGAATATCTTGGAGGAGGCTCATCGCTCAAAGTTCTCGATACACCCTAGAGTTACTAAAATGTATCAGGATTTAAAGCGAACCTACTGGTGGATTGGGATGAAGAGGGATGTTGTGGATTTTGTCTCTAAGTGTCAGACTTGCCAACAGATCAAAGCCCAACATCAACTACCTGGAGGACTATTGCAACCTTTAGAAATACCAACGTGGAAATGGGAGTGTGTCACATGCGATTTTATTTCAAAGCTCCCAAGAACTCAAAAGAAGCATGACTCCATATGGGTAGTTGTGGACCGACTAACTAAGGTAGCTCACTTCATCCCCACGAAATCAATGAGAACGGCAGAATACCTGGCAGGATTATATGTTGACAATATTGTCAAATTGCATGGGATTCCAAAGGAGATAGTCTCCGACCACGATCCCCTATTCACCTCACATTTCTGGGAAGCTTTCCAAAAAGCCATGGGAACTCAAATTAAGTTGAGTACAGCATATCATCCCCAAACTGATGGTCAGAGTGAGAGGACTATTCAAACTTTGGAAGATTTGTTAAGAGCTTGCATTCTTGACTGGGGAGGTGACTGGGAGAAACACTTAGCCTTGGCTGAATTCACCTACAATAACTCTTACCAAGCCAGTATAGGGATGGCACCATTTGAAGCCTTATATGGTAGGCCCTGTAGATCTCCATCGTGTTGGTTGGAGTCTACCGAAGCAGTTATAGTCGGGCCAGAGATGGTGAGGGAAGCAACTGAAAAGGTGAAACTCATTCAGCAAAGACTTAAGGCAGCTCAGGATCGACAAAAGAGTTATGCTGATACTCGAAGGAAGGACCTAGAGTTCCAAGTTGGGGAGTTTGTGTACCTAAAGACATCTCCTACGAAGGGGGTGATCAGATTTAAAATATCAGGGAAGTTGAAGCCAAGATTCATAGGACCGTTTCCAATCCTGGATCGAGTTGGGAATTGTGCATATAGATTAGCATTGCCACCAAGCCTAGCTGGAGTACACAATGTTTTCCATGTGTCAATGCTAAAGAAGTATGTACGGGATGAGGATCATATCATCACAAATTTTGAAGACTTAGAGCTACAATCAAATTTAACCTACGAGGAAAAGCCGATCCGCATCCTGGCAAGAGAAATAAAGACACTCAGGAACAAGGAAATTCCTTTGGTAAAAGTATTGTGGAAAAATCAGGGGTCAGAAGAAGCTACATGGGAGACTGAACAAGAAATGGCAAGGAAATACCCTAGCCTGTTTGTGGCATAGGAGTTTTATATTTGTAGTGGCATGAACTGATCCCGAAGAAATAAATAAAGTTAATCATAATTGTTCTGTTGCCTGTTATGATATTTCGGGGACGAAATATTTCCAAGTTGGGGAGATTGTAAAGACCGTGAAAAAAAAGGACGTCGAACGCGGTTCGGGAAGGACCGAACGTGTTATATCCAATACCCAGTTAATTCTTACCCGGTTAATTATTATATTTTATTATTTACCCGGTTACCCGATTAAATGAAATACGAGTGTTGTTCACATACCCTAGCCATCATTTCATTTTATTTTATGAAGGACGTCCTCCACCCTAGCCTTCATTCGCATTTTCTTCTCCTCTTCCTTACCGGTGTGTCTTCTTCCTTGCTTAGGTATTCTTCCTATCTCCCTCTTCTTAATTTTCTTGCATGCATATTTTAATTTGATAATAAGCTTTATAATCGTGAGGATTAAAGTTTAAAATCAACAAGAAAGAAACTAAACACGACTATTGGCCGACGAGTCCCCTGTTTCGGCGAGATGGGCAAGCACAGGCAAGGTTTCGCCGGGAATCAGTGGCGACGGTCGTTCTGACGTCGGAAGATGATCCTACTCTCTTTGTCGATCAGTGTAGGGTCGATCTCACATGTGTGGATGCCGGCCTGGGGTGGTAAATGGCCAAAAACAGAGGATGGCAGGCAAAAACAGAGGCGACGGCGGTGGGTGAAGAAATCTAGCCGTCCTGGGTGGCAACGGGTTCCAATCTGGCCTGGGAAGGTCGATAGGAGGTCGAGGGTGTCGAGGCGACCACCCAATTGAGGCAGCGACGCTCGCCGGCGGTGGAATCGGCGACGCGAGCGCGCCGCTAGGCAGGCGATGCAGGCGTCGCCGCGGCTGGAAGGCGGCCGGAGTTGGCCGGGGCGACACCGCAACGGCATGGCAGAGCTGGGCGGCGACGATGGACGGCGGCCGGAGATGATCGCGCGGCGGCGGCGGCTGAGGGTGCCTGAGTCGGAACAGGGGATGGCGCCGGGAAGAAGAAGAAGAAGAAAATTACCTTGGGTGGCAAACTTGTAAATAATGCTTGACTCGACACAGCTCGAGTTAAATAATAATACCAACTCGTAAATAACACCTGACTCAATACCGACTCGAGTTAAAAATAATATCGAACTCGTAATAAATCTTTAAAAATAATTATTTTAATGGGTTATGGGTTAAAGTTACTAAACTAATTAATTATTGTACGAAATCGCCATGACATAATAAAAAAATACGGTAATGATAAACGGTCGATAATTAATCGGCAATACAAGCGATTAAATTAAATCGGACGGTTATAAGTAATTAATAAAATAAAGATTTTACCTTTACCATATTAAATTTAATATTAGGTAAATAAAGTGATTATTTTAATAACGAGTCAGTAATGTAGAAAATGGGTTATTAAACTATAGTCGGGTAGCAATCACTAGCGTCGAACCTAAAGAGACATAATGAAAATAAATAAAGTTCGAAACTTTATTGAGTCGAATAATTTAAAATAATTATATTAATAATATTTTAATTAGAATAATACAAATTATTTTAAATAATTTAATCGAATCAACTTAATTAATTAAATTGCTATAAATAATAGTAGCGATTAAAAGATTATAACCGTAAACTAAATCATCAAGATCGGGGTTAAGTAATTATCATCGCAAAGGAAAATTAAATACTTGTTTATTAGTAATAATTATTTTATCAATTGTTAAGTATTAATTATGATTTAGATAATTAATTTAAAATGTGAAGTAGGACTTAAATGATTATATCACATGAATAATTAATTATCTCACTAGATTTGTTGATAATTTAATATTGAATTGAATGATATTTTAAATAATGATATATATATATATATATTAGATCATTTAGTTGCATGCATTTCTACTCGAATAAAATTATACTTATGTATAATTTTATATTCTCGTTCAGATTAGGATCATTGGTCGCAGCTGCGAGTTCGAAATATCCAGGTCCGTATAATCATTTGAAATGTTGTACTTTCCTTATTGGCAGCCCTGGTCGGCCTGAGCCCAGATTCGACCACCATGCGCTGTAACGCAATTGGGTCAAGGAATTGACTCAGTCCGACACGGGGCCGCACCTTTAAAATTACTATGTGTGTCTATATAATTATTTGAAATGTTGTATTGTCCGTATAATTATTTGAAATGTTGTATTTTCCCAAATTGGTATAATTATATGAAATTGTGTATTTTTTTCCAAACTGGTAGCCTTTGTCGGCACCTAATCTCAAAATGAGCTGGGAGACAATTTTCTAATCTCAGAATGAACTGGGAGACCATGACTAACCTCAAAATGAATTGGGGGACCACCTAATCTCAGAATGAGCTGGGAGACAATTTTCTAATCTCAGAATGAACTGGGAGACCATGACTAACCTCAAAATGAATTGGGAGACCACCTAATCTCAGAATGAGCTGGGAGACAATTTTCTAATCTCAGAATGAACTGGGAGACCATGACTAATCTCAAAATGAATTGGGAGACCACCTAATCTCAGAATGAGCTGGGAGACAATGTTCTAATCTCAGAATGAACTGGGAGACCATGACTAACCTCAAAATGAATTGGGGGACCATGACTAATCTCAAAATGAATTGGGAGACCACCTAATCTCAGAACGAGCTGGGAGACGATTTCTAATCTCAGAATGAACTGGGAGACCATGACTAATCTCAAAATGAATTGGGAGACCACCTAATCTCAGAATGAGCTGGGAGACGTTTTCTAATCTCAGAATGAGCTGGGAGTCGACTTTTACTAATCTCAGAATGACCTGAGAGACAAATTACTAATCTCAGAATGACCTGAGGGATAATTACTCTTTACTTGTGTAATAATAATAATAAAAATGAGTGAAATGATAATAGGGATTATATTGACTTGTTTCATTTAATTATGCAGCTTAGTGGTTTTATCACTAACGCGGAATTGCCTCCGCAGGTGAGCAGCTTTGGGACTAAAGAATAGAAGTGTGGTTGGTGGTTCTTTTACCAACCTAGGTATGGTGAATCGATAATAAAGTTGGACTTCCTTATTATTCTCTTGTGTTATAAATGTGGCTATGGGAAACGGTCCGAGACTGTGGGACGGTTATTTTAAATTTTAGAGAACATGATTTATTGTTATGATTTATATTATATGTTGCAAGACTATTTGCTGTATTTAAATTCATGTTCTAGAAGGTTACATTTACATTAACTATATTTTTAAGTAACACCCGGTCCGGTTCGGGCGGGTCGTTACAGTCGGGGCTGACGCGAGGAGCAGCACGAAGTGACACACATGTACCTACTGCGTGTAATGTATAATGATATTGTTAATGCTATGTGAATCATAATCATGATGGGTTTGTTTAGATAAATTGCTTATTATGAAACGAACGAATAAATGTGAATGAGTAGGGAGCCTTAGAGGTCAGACTCGGCTCAAACGAAAACAAATGAGATAATGATTTCATGCCATGGTAGATTGTTATGCATTATGATGCTTTGATAAAGTATTTATATACCCTTGTTGTGGACAAGGTTGGCCCTCATTACACTTTTAGGGAAACTCTATCCGTTATATATATATATATATCTTTTTAGCCTTCATTTATTGTTTTATCTTATTTGCGCTAGTACGTCATGGACATGCTTGTAGGACCGCTATAGAACCCAATTGTTCCCATCCATGCATTTCATGTTTGCATCTCCATCTTGAAACACCGAGAGCAGATCGAACCAAGTAGATTAGCGAACGTTTTGATCGCCGGTGACATTTTTGGCTTAGTTCCATGGGTGAGCCGAAACGGGGTGTTACAAAAAGAGGTAAACTTCCTTGGTCATATTATCTCAAAGGCCGGAGTTGCTGTGGATCCATCAAAAGTGAAAGTAGTCATCGGATTGGCCACAACCCAAGTCGGTCACTGACATCAGAAGCTTTCTTGGCTTAGCAAGTTACTATAGGAAATTCATTAAAGACTTCTCCTTAGTCGCATCGCCGATGACCAAACTCATAAGGAAGGGAGTCAAGTTCGAATGGAGTAGTAAGTGTGATGAGAGTTTCTAGTCTCTAGAGAAGATTCTAACAATTGCTCCAGTCTTGACACTACCAAATGGTAATGAAGGATACATAGTCTTCAGGGATGTGTCCCTGTTGGGTTTAGGATATGTCCTTATGCAGGGAGATAAGTTGTGGCCTATGCCTCTGGTCAATTGAAGATTGATGAGCAAAATTACGCAACCCATGACTTGGAACTAGCAGCAGCAGTTTTGCCCTGAAGATTTGGAGACACTACTTATATGGAGCCCAGTTCGAAGTCTTCATTGACCACCAAAGTTTGAAGTATATCTTCACCTAGAATGACCTTAACCTTCGGCATAAGTGATGGATAGAATATTTGAAGGACTACAACTTCCAAATTTTATACCATCCAGGGAAAGCAAATGTGGCAGCAGACGCATTAAGTCGGAAGGGCAAGGTGGACAAGGGTCAGCAGCTTGCTAGACTTTTGGCCATGTCAGCTGAAGTGGTGGCTATCAACCCTGTGGAGCAACTAAAAGAGCTAATGGCAAATTTGGTTATTTCCATTGATTTGGTTGATCGTGTTAAGCTAGCACAAATGGGAGATGTGGAGCTGAATAAAATGTTGGGTAAGACTCTTAACATTGTACTTGATTCCAATAGTGTGATCAGATTTTGAGGAAGGTTGTCTGTACCCAAGGATTATGCACTGAGGTGGAATATCTTGGAGGAGGCTCATTGCTCAAAGTTCTCGATACACCCTGGAGTTACAAAAATGTATCAAGATTCAAAGCGAACCTACTGGTGGATTGGGATGAAGAAGGATGTAGTGGATTTGTCTCCAAGTGTAAGAATTGCTAACAGATCTAAAGCATAGCATCAGCTACCTGGAGGACTATTGCAACTGTAACGACCCGCCATTTTTTCACAATACTATGGGCCCAGCTGGCTAGGCGTTACTCGAAATTAAACCAAACCAACCCTATAACGACCAAATTAAACCAAACCAACCCTGTAACGACCAGCCCTAACCGGTCCGGGCGTTACTCCACAGTCTTGGATCGTTTCCCAAAGCCACATGTATAACACAAGAAAATAAAAGGAAGTCCAATTTATTATCCATTCTCCTACCCTGAGTTCGTAAAAGAACCACCAACCATACTTGTAATTTTTCCTTAGGTGAGCTGAAATCAATCAATCTTGATTAGCCTACATACCCATGTCGGGATCAAGCTCAATGTAGTTCTACAGGCTCTCAGGTCATTCTGAGATTAAAAGTTGGTCTCCCAGTTCATTCTGAGATTAGGTGGTCTCCCAGGTCATTCTGAGATTAGTCAGTATTGGCTGTCAGGTCTATTCTGACATATCCATTTTTGGTTGTCAGGTCCATTCTGACATATCCATTATTAACTGTCATGTCCATTCTGACATATCCATTTTGGCTGTCAGGTCCATTCTGACATGTCCATTATTGGCTGTCAGGTCCATTCTGACATATCCATTTTTGGCTGTCAGGTCCATTCTGACATATCCATTTTTGGCTGTCAGGTCCATTCTAACATATCCATTATTGGCTGTCAGGTCCATTCTGACATATCCATTTTTGGCTGTCAGGTCCATTCTGACATGTCCATTTTTGGCTGTCAGGTCCATTCTGACATGTCCATTATTGGCTGTCAGGTCCATTCTGACATGTCCATTATTGGCTGTCAGGTCCATTCTGACATGTCCATTATTGGCTGTCAAGTCCATTCTGACATGTCCATTATTGGCTGTCAGGTCCATTCTGACATGTCCATTATTGGCTGTCAGGTCCATTCTGACATATCCATTTTTGGCTGTCAGGTCCATTCTGACATATCCAGTTTTGGCTGTCAGGTCCATTCTGACATATCCATTTTTGGCTGTCAGGTCCATTCTGACATATCCATTTTTGGCTGTCAGGTCCATTCTGACATATCCATTTTTGGCTGTCAGGTCCATTCTGACATATCCATTTTTGGCTGTCAGGTCCATTCTGACATATCCATTAACAAAACACAAAACAAACACCCGACCCCAAAGACTCGCAGCAGTTCATACCAAGCAGTCGACAGGAAACCCATGCATAAGACGCTAGGGATCTAGCAACTTAACAAAGGCGTCTCCAACAAAACTTTGCATGCAAGAATCCAAATGGAAACAAATAAGATGAGGGATGAAATACTCACACAGTATTGGGGAGGTCGTCTGGGACGGAGATGATGGATGAAATACTCCCTCCTCCTGCATATATATACACTTCAACGAACCCCTTCATTAAATTCTCACACCCCATCATCCATTGGTATTTCCTAGGTTCAACGAGCCCCTTCATTAAATTCTCACACCCCATCATCCATTGGTATTTCCTAGGTTCAACGAGCCCCTTCATTAAATTCTCACACCCCATCATCCATTCATGAATAGGTATTTTCTAGGTGACCTTAAGTCGAACCATGACCGGTCGACTTGATAACCAACCATATCGGTTCATCTATATTTATTTCATAATATTTAGGTTCGAGTCTTGTAATAAAAATCATGGTTTTTACAATCTCCCCAACTTAGAGATATTTTGTCCCCGAAATATTATAACAGCAAGATGATAAGCACCTGATACATCGAACCATCATGGTTCATTTATACATTCTTGTTTCAGTTTTGACTGAGGTTTATTAGCGAAGAACTTTGTTAATTAATAACATAACACAGTGGAAAAAGATAATTACTGGACTTTTCAACAAGGTACTTGAGTCATAAAATGTGAGCTTGTGGGAAACCGTGCTCTGATACCACCTGTAACGACCCGCCATTTTTTCACAATACTATGGGCCCAGCTGGCTAGGTGTTACTCGAAATTAAACCAAACCAACCCTGTAACGACCAAATTAAACCAAACCAACCCTATAACGACCAGCCCTAACCGGTCCGGGCGTTACTCCACAGTCTTGGATCGTTTCCCAAAGCCACATGTATAACACAAGAAAATAAAAGGAAGTCCAATTTATTATCCATTCTCCTACCCTGAGTTCGTAAAAGAACCACCAACCATAATTGTAATTTTGCCTTAGGTGAGCTGAAATCAAACAATCTTGATTAGCCTACATACCCATGTCGGGATCAAGCTCAATGTAGTTCTACAGGCTCTCAGGTCATTCTGAGATTAAAAGTTGGTCTCCCAGTTCATTCTGAGATTAGGTGGTCTCCCAGGTCATTCTGAGATTAGTCATTGTTGGCTGTCAGGTCCATTCTGACGTATCCATTATTGGCTGTCAGGTCCATTCTGACATATCCATTATTGGCTGTCAGGTCCATTCTGACATATCCATTTTTGGCTGTCAGGTCCATTCTGACATATCCATTTTTGGCTGTCAGGTCCATTCTGACATATCCATTTTTGGCTGTCAGGTCCATTCTGACATATCCATTATTGGCTGTCAGGTCCATTCTGACATATCCATTATTGGCTATCAGGTCCATTCTGACATATCCATTATTGGCTGTCAGGTCCATTCTGACATATCCATTTTTGGCTGTCAGGTCCATTCTGACATATCTATTTTTGGCTGTCAGGTCCATTCTGAGATATCCATTATTGGTTGTCAGGTCTATTCTGACATATCCATTATTGGTTGTCTAGGTCCATTCTGACATATCAATTTTTTGGCTGTCGGGTCCATTCTGACATATCCACTAACAAAACACAAAACAAACACCCGACCCCAAAGACTCGCAGCAGTTCATACCAAGCAGTTGACAAGAAACCCATGCATAAGAGGCTAGGGATCTAGAAACTTAACAAAGTCGTCTCCAACAAAACTTTGCATGCAAAAATCCAAATGGAAACAAATAAGATGAGGAATGAAATACTCACACAGTAATGGGAGGTCGTCTGGGACGGAGATGATGGATGAAATACTCCCTCCTCCTGCATATGTATACACTTCAACCATTCCCTCCATTAAATTCTCACACCCCATCATCCATTGGTATTTCCTAGGTTCAACGAGCCCCTTCATTAAATTCTCACACCCCATCATCCATTCATGAATAGGTATTTTCTAGGTGACCTTAAGTCGAACCATGACCGGTCGACTTGATAACCAACCATATCGGTTCATCTATATTCATTTTCATAATATTTAGGTTCGAGTCTTGTAATAAAAATCATGGTTTTTACAGCAACCTTTAGAAATACCAACTTGGAAATGGGAGTGTGTCACATGCGATTTTATTGCAAAGCTCCCAAGGACTTAGAAGAAGCATGACTCCATATAGGTGGTTGTGGACCGACTAACTAAGGAAGCTCACTTCATCCCCACTAAATCAATGAGTACTGTGGAATACCTGGCAAGATTGTATGTCGACAATATTGTCAAGTTGCATGGGATTCCGAAGGAGATAGTCTCCGACCGAGATCCCCTATTCACCTCGCATTTCTGGGAAGCTTTCCAAAAAGCTCATGGGGACCGAAATCAAGCTAAGTGCAGCATATCATCCCCAAACTGATGGTCAGAGTGAGAGGACTATTCAAACTTTGGAAGATTTGTTAAGAGCTTGCATTCTTGACTGGGGAGGTGACTGGGAGAAATACTTAGCCTTGGCTGAATTCACCGACAATAACTCTTATCAAGCCAGTATAGGGATGGTACCATTTGAAGCCTTATATGGTAGGCTCTGCAGGTCTCCACCGTGATGGCTGGAGTCTACCAAAGTAGTTATAGTCAGGCTAGAGATGGTGAGGGAAGCAATTGAAAAGGTGAAACTCATTCAGCAAAGGCTTAAGGTAGCTCAGGATCGACAGAAGAGTTATGCTGATACTTGAAGGACAGGACCTAGAGTTTCAAGTTGGGGAGTTTGTATACCTAAAGACATCTCCTACGAAGGGGGTGATCAGATTTAGAACATTTGAGAAGTTGAAGCCAAGATTCATAGGACCGTTCCCAATCTTGGATCGAGTTGGAAATTGGCATATAGACTAGCATTGCCACCAAGCCTAGTTGGGGTACACAATGTTTTCCATGTGTCAATGCTAATGAAATATGTACGCAATGAGGACGATATAATCACAAATTTTGAAGACTTAGAACTACAATCAAATTTAACCTACGAGGAAAAGATGATTTGCATCCTAGCAAGAGAACTAAAGACACTCAAGAACAAGGAAATTCCATTGATAAAAGTATTGTGTAAAATTCAGGTCAGAGGAAGCTACATGGGAGACTAAACAAGAAATGGCAAGGAAATACCCTAGCCTTTTGTGGTATAAAATTCTTATAATTGTAGTAGCATGAACTGATCGCAAAGATAAAATTAATCATGATTGTTTTGTTACCCGTTATGATATTTTGCGGACGAAATATTTCCAAGTTGGGGAGATTGTAAAGACTTGGAAAAATAAAATAAAATATTCGACTCGGTTATGGAAGGATCGGATGTTGGATTATTATTATTATTATTATTATATGATTATTATATTTAGTTCTCTACCCAGTTATCCGGTTATATTTTATTCTCAACCCGGTTTCCGAGTTAAATATAATACGAGTGTTGGGGTGTTTTCCCATACCCTAGTCGTCATTTTCATTTAAATTTTATGAGGGGCATCTTCCTCACCCAAGCCATCATTCTCATTTTCTTCTCCTCTTCCCTACTAGAGCCGGCTTCTTCCTTGCTTGGGTATTCTTCCTATCTCCATATTCTTAATTTTCACGTATGCATATTTTGAAATGATAATAAGTTTGATAATCATGTGAATTAAAGTATTAATCAATAAGAAATCAACCTATTTTTTACACGATTAAAATTCATACATGGCCGATGAGTTCTCATGTTCGGCAAGATGGGAAATCACGGGCAAGCTTCACCGGGGATCCGTTGCAGCGGATGATTGCAAGCCAAGAAAAAAAACCCTAGTCCAACCGGCAAACAGTCCCCTGTGGGCGACCTCCTCACCGGTAAATAGAGCGGCGATCATTCTAATTTATGGCCGATCTCGCCTTGTCGGATGCTAGTCCTGAGGTAGCAGTGCCTCAGGTGAATAAACATTGTAGCAAGGTGTGAGAGATCAATCAGTGGCGGAAGTTGGCACCTTCGATGTTTGTATCCGTGGATGCCAGCCTAGGGTAGCAAATAGCAAAAAAAAAAAAACAAACAGAGGTGATGGTGATAGGTGAAGAAATTCGGTTGTCCTGGGCAGTGATTGGGTTCCAATCTGGCCAGGGAAGGTCGCTAGAGGGTCGAGGGTGTCGAGGCGACCACCCGATTGGAGCGGCAACCCTCGCCAGCGGTTGAATCGGACGATGTGAACACGTCGCTAGGTGCGGCAATGTCGGCGTCGCGGCGGCCAGGATTAGTCGAGGCGACACTACGACGGCATGGCAGGGCTGGGCAGCGACGATCAACGGTTGCCAGAGGCACTCGCCAGCAGCGGCGACAACATGAATGGAGGGTGGCTGGAGTCTGGAGAAGTGAAGGGCCGACGAGGGAAGAAGAAGATGACAAATCTGTAATATATGCTTGACTCGACACCGACTCGAGTTAAAAATAATACTAACTCTAAATGAATCTTTAAAAATAATTATTCTAATGGTTATGGGTTATAATTGCTAAACTAATTAATTTTTGTATAAAATCACCATGAGTAATAAACGGTAATGCTAAATAGTCGATAATTAATTGGTGTATTACAAGCGATTAATTTAAATCGGATGGTTATAAGTAATTAATAAAATAAAGATTTTACCTTTATCATATTAAAATTAATATTAGGTAAATAAAGTGATTATTTTAATAATGGGTAAGTAATGTGAAAATGGGTTATTAAACTATAATCATGTAAAAGAACCTAAATAGCATAATGAAAATAAATAAAGTTCAAACCTTTATTGAATTGAATATTTTAAAATAATTATTAATATCTTTGATTTTGGATAATAAAAATCATCTTAAATAATTTAATTGAACGACTTGATTAATTACATTACTATTAATAATAATAATGATTAAAGATTAAAACCGTAAATTAAATCATCAAGATCGTGGTTAAGAAATTATCAACTCAAAGGGAAATACACTAATAATAGTAATGAAATACTTAATAATTATTTTATCATTACTGTAGTGTGAATTATGATTTAGATAATAAAATTAAAATGTAAGGTAGGACTTAGATGATTATGTCACAGGAATTATTTAATATTTAAGATTGTTGAATGTTGCATGCTTTATGTTGTCAAATTTTGATAATGATATATATATTAGTCATGTAGTTGCATGCATTTCTACTCAAATAAAATTATACTTATGTATAATTTTATTTTCTCCTTCAGATTAAGATCGTTGGTCACAGTTTCAGGTTCAGTGACAAACTATCCATGTCCGTATAATTATTTAAAATGTTGTATTTTCCCATTTCGGCAGCCCTGGTCTACCTAAGCCCAAATTCAACCACAATGCACCGAGTGCAACCGGGGTCAAGGAATTGACTTTGTTTGACACAGGGCCGCACCCTCTAAAATTACTATGTGGGAGTCTTGGTCGACTAGAGTTCATAACTGACCACCATGCACCAAGTGCAATCGGTGTCGACTCAATTCGACCAAGGCAGCACCCCCTGAAAAGATTAAATACTTGCCCCCAGGATGAAAGAGGTGATAGGGCGCAGTGGCGCAAGACGGCTCATTATGCACTTGTGATACCGAGAGGGTGAGTCAATGAAAAATATCGGTAACTACAGGCCGTGGGCCACGTAGCATGTGTGCGCATGCATGGAATGGTAGCTGGATGGGGTGGCCACCCCTTCCAGCATATTAAGAGCTCGGCATAGGCTCATAACAACTAAAAGTCTCGAAAAATGATAATAGGGATTATATTGACTTGTTTCATTTAATTATGCGGCTTAGTGGTTTCATCACTAACGCGGAATTGCCTCCGCAGGTGAACAGCTTTGGACTGAAGAATAGAAGTGTAGTTGGTGTTTCTTTTACCAAACAAGGTTTGGTGAATTGATAATAAATTGGACTTCCTTCTTATTCTCTTGTGTTATAAATGTGGCTATGGGAAACACTCCAAGACTATGGGACTTTCATTTGGTTTATTTTATGCATTGTCACATGCTATTAGAACATATTTTATTTTTATGATTTATAAATTTTCTAGACTTATTTACCGTGTTATGATTCTCGTACATGAACAGTATGGTTACAACATTTAACTTTTTAAGTAACACCCGGGCCAGTTAGGGCGCATCTTTACAACTAAACACTTTGATCACTGTGGTCACTCGTCTGGAGGTCATACTGCCTTGTCCTCTGACTCTGTCCATGTGCTTCCCTACAAGACTATCACTCACACTATCTGATAATGCTATCTTGTAGTGCCTTCACATCAAAACAACCATAGTACTCCTAACTCTCTTTTATCTTACTGATGCTACTGTAGCTATCCTATGTCGTCAATCTCTAACCCTATTCAGCTTTAAATGTTGTGACATGTGGTCTTTGTGCACGACTTAGAACATCTTCCTATAGTGGTCCTCCTCTAGGGTGAGGTAATAACTTCTTGGCCTTCGTTTTCACAATAATTACATATTCGGACGGTAGTAGTGCATCACAGAAGGTGGTTGTGCATCACGTAAGGTGGTAGTGCGCATTTGATCGGTGGTAGTGCATCATAGTTGGTGGTTAGGCAACGACGGATGTGCTACTCAGACTGTGGTTGTACAACTCAGATGATAGTTGTGCATCACGGATTGTAGTTGTGCTATTCAGATGATGGTTGTGCTATCCAGGTGCTGAAGCCTGATCCTAATCATGTATATCATGAACCCATTATTGTCACTTGCATGTTTATCTCCATGTGTCTATCTCCCCAGAGGTAGTTGCTATCAATTCGACTTAGGTTATCCAACCATGCGTGTATGGTTTGGAGGGCTTTGGAACGTAGTGGCAACACGTACCATGGTAAAATAATGTGAAGCCCACACTGATTTCCTAAAATCTAAGGTGATTGCTCCCATAAGTGCTTACTAGTTCTCAATAGTAATCACTGATCTGGTCCTGGTAGATCGAATAAAATCTGGTTAACCATTTAAATTTGTGGTCAAAGGTAATCTCACTCATCCTCAACATGTTCATGCCTCTTTCTATTGAAGAGTGGCCAACAATACTGTTGGGAGAGACATGCTCTAGTGGAAAAGGGGGAGGTGGTAATGTGTCCATGGGATTGTAGATCGACCTCACTATTCATCCCATCTACTGTTATCTCTTCGAAATGGTCCATCCAAGACATCTGCTTCATACTCTCATCTATGCTCCAAGTGCTCTAAGTGCTTAAGTGTATATGCTGGCATAGCCACATCCTCCATCAACATTGTCTGAAGACCTAAGTTATCTAAGGTAGACCTCGGGCTACACCTAATGGATCTGTCTAAGGCACTCGATGGTCCATCCTCATGTGTCACGTAACTATGTGAGTATCTTCATACTTCAAACTCTCTAATGGTGCCATGTTGTATAACTCTATCTCACAATGTACACCATGTCCCATGGAAGGACTACTGTTGTGACATGTGAAAGGATGGGCAAGTGTTGTAATGTTTGTGGTGGTCAATGTAATCCTGATCACAATCCAACTTAACCTCGGCTAACTGAATATGTAGGCACCCTTAAGTCATCAAAATCTTAGGCTTAGTAAAACAAAAGGACAAGTCTCTAAGCATATCATGATATTCCAGTGAGATCCTTGGTGGTGTCTATTAAAATCATGTTCTCATATCCATCTCATAATTTATCTAATCGTTAATATTAAAATATGCGGTCCTTAGGTTTGACTTAGCACAGAATCTAAAAATCCTGAGTAAAAACCAAAGGAAATACATGTTGGCGTGGCTAAGGATAGCTCCACACACTTGGCTAAACATAAAAGTCTTTCATCTCAATCGACTAAGACATGGTGTTTATAATTGATCACAATAATTTGGCGGTTATTGTCCATAAATTTGGTTAACTATAATATGCGCGATTTAGTTTTAGCCAAAATAAGTGTAATACGAGGTTACCCGTTATTGTACTTGGTTGTTCATATCCCTCATTTGGTTCATTATTAATTTCTGGTAACTCATGTTTGTAATGATCTTGTGGATTGTGTCTATATAAGTCCTTGTCTATTGTCTTTGAATGAACAAGATACCAACCAATTCTTTCTGCAATCAGTAGTGATCAACTTCTTTATTACTACAAGACGTAGTTGATTAGTAGCCGGTTTTATCTTAGAGATAAACTCATCGGAGATCCCATTGCAGCATACATGGGGAGATATTTATTGTCTCAAGGAGAACATGATTCCAATGACTCGGGCTTGCTCACTATTTTCTTTCTTCTAGCTTAGTGTTCTCATCCACCGGCATCAAGACATTGTTAAGTGTTTAAAATTTATAATATTTACCTATATTTTTAGTATGATTTTGTACTTCCCGAGGTATAAACATTATTAATTAAGTGATATTTTACTTTATTTTTTGGTGTTAATTAATATTTTATTAGATATGCTTAATTTTGGTGTTTCAATGCAGAAAAGATGAATAAATTAAGCTTTGGAATTGAATGGTCATGACACTTGGCCCTACCCAATGGCTACAAGTTATGGTGTTCAATGGAGTCGAGGAGTTGGAAACTTGAAGCGACATCATAATTAATTAGACTACATCGATTTGTGAACACCCTCTTCGAATTCTTGTATCTCCACTTCTATATAAAGGGGTGGTCATTTGTTGTTGATCATATCTCATCTCTTGGCTTCAGAGTGTAGTGAAAGAAGTAGTTTTAGTTTTTGTAATTCTTTTCTGTTCATAATAAAAAGTAGTTTCTTCTTTATATTGTTTTCTATTTTTATTATGGAGTAGTCTTTTATTTCGTTCTAGAGAAGAATGGAACTTAACATGATTTAATTGAATTTATTTCAAGCTCTTACTCTTTTATTCAATCGGATTGTTTGAATTATCATATTCTAAATGCTAAGAATAGATTGATCGCCTATTTCTTAGATCATGAGGTTTAATTAGATTTTGGGAGAAATTAATTAGATTAGTCATTGATAATTCATCATACGACGAGTCTTTTGACTTGTTTGTCGTTGTGGTCGGGAGATACACAACACCGTATGCGATTGTAAGGCAAATCTTAATGCATTATTTTGTTGATTAATCAATTATCACCGGGAGGTAGAAATTGAGGCAAAATAATAGAAGCATGAAGGAGCGGGAGCCACCATGTCATATAATTATCCTAGATCGACAATCCGAGGGAATAAAAGATAAGAGTAAGATTTGATGAAGATTAAATTCATGTTAAGGGAAATTTGACTCTAGAACGAGTTTTATCATTTTAACTTCGCCTTTAATTTAAAGTTATTATTTAGATTTAGTTAAGTCAATTATTTTTGTTTTGCTCTTAATTTTATTTTCTTTAATTAATTTAAGGAAATTCATCTCTATGTGGAGACGATACTCGAATTTATCATTATATTACTTGTTTCGACCGTGTATACTTGCATGTCATTAAAAATATTCGAACAAGTTTTTGGCGCCGTTGCCAGGGAGATCGAATTTTCTTAAGTTAATTTAGGATTAGAATTTTGAGTGTTTTTCTTTTCTTTTTAGATTTTAGTGTCTGATTATTTTTAAAAAAAAAAAAAAAAAAAAGGAAAATAAATACTATATCATTGTCTTCTTCCTTGCTTATTATTTGTTATCATTTGTTTATGTACGATTAGTGCGGTCACCCTTGTCTTCTTGTGATCCAGAGATTGAAAGGACTTTGAGAAACTTGTGTGCCGCTAGAAGAAGAGCACAAGAACCAATAGAAGAAGAAGCCATGCATCCAAGGAGGACTACCGGAGTTTTAGAATTAGATGCACTTACTACTTTATCTGCTCAGGTCAGTGTTTTAGCTAATCAAGTTCAAAATCTTAATATGCAGGGACAGGTTAAGGCTGTAGAACCAAGGTGTGAATGGTGTGGACAAGGACATTCTACAGGTCAATGTACAACAGATCAAGTTAACTATGTAGGCAACTTTAATAGGAACAACAATCCCTATTCCAACACCTACAATGCGGGCTGGCGCAATAACCCCAATTTTTCATGGAATAATTCTTCACAATCGGCTGCTGTTCCCAATAATCCACCACCACCATCACAACATTCTCGACCTCCTTCACTTTCTTTTACAACCACAACAACCGGATTTGATCCAAATGTTCAATTCCATGCAACAAACTATGCAACAATTTATGCAGAATCAGCAACAACAACAACAACAGTTTATGCAACAAGTTATGGTGCAATTAAACAAGGAACCAAGTGAGCGACCCAAGGGTGTACTTCCTAGCCAACCAGAACAACCAAGGAATGATGGTCAAGAGCATTGCAAAGCTATAACAACCCGGAGTGGTATTACTTTACAAGAACCAGTTCAACCCAATGAAGTTAGGGAAAAAGATGATAAGCCAAGCAACGAACATGAACCCAATACATTGGTTAGCTTACTCGGAAGCAAAGGGAAAGAAAAAGATGAAGTACTTATAGATGAGGTCGAAGAAAAGGTACCATTTCCTTCTAGATTGAGGAAACAAAGTGATGAAAAATATTTCAAAAAATTTCTTGATATATTTAAGAAATTACAAATTAACATACCTTTTGCTGAAGCACTTGAACAGATGCCTAGTTATGTAAAATACTTGAAGGATATTCTAGCAAAGAAAAGGAGAGTATATGACAATGAAGTTGTAGCCATGACAGAGGAATGTAGTGCTGTCCTCCAAAGAAAACTACCTCCTAAGATAAAAGACCCGGGAAAATTTGTGATTCCATGTTCAATTGGAGGAAATGTTCATTGTAATGCTTTATGTGACTTAGGTTCTAGCATTAATCTTATGCCTTTTTCTGTTTTCAAAAGGTTAGGAATCAAGGATATTGCTCCTACCAACATCACACTTCAGTTGGCTGACCGATCATTGGTATATCCTAAAGGAGTCATTGAAGATGTTTTAATAAAGGTTGACAAGTTTATCTTTCCTGCAGATTTTGTAGTGCTTGAAATGGAAGGAAGGAATGATGATATACCACTCATTGTCGGAGAGGTTTCTTGGCAACGGGGAGAACACTGATCGACGTAGCTGCTGGAAAACTTACGCTTAGGGTAAACAATGATTATGTCACATTCAACATCTTTAAATCCATGAATTGCCCGGATGCAACATATGATTGTTCTAGAATTGAACTATGTGATAAAATAATGTACAAAGGGGATCAGTTGAGTGATTCATTACATAAAGCCATAAATTCTCTTTGTGAAGAAGATATTGATGTGGAAGAAATGGTTAAAGTATTAGATTCGCAACCGATCTTGCCTAGAAGATTTAGAGTTGTGGAAACCTTTAGATCTACCATTCCACAGATTGCTGCCATCAGTTGAAGTACCACCTATTTTGGAGCTAAAGCAACTTCCAAAACATCTCAGGTATATTTTCTTAGGGCTTAATGACACTCTTCCTATTATTATATCTTCAGAGCTAACTATATTGCAGAAAGAGAAGCTGATTAGAATACTAAAAGATCACAAGTCAGCTATTGCTTGGACTATAGCAGACAAACATGGCATCTGGTGTGGTTGCTGGTCATTTTCTCCTGGACAAAAGTTTTTTCCACATGGTGCAATTGAAATTAAGACTGAACAAGGGGATCGATCATTTAAAGTCAATGAAGCATGGGTCAAGTCCAAATTCAGTTATTCATGATAATCATCCACCGACTAATTGATATGAGGGAGTTCTCTTTCACTTCTTTTTCTTTATTTTTATTTTTGAGGACAATGTTTAGTTTAAGTTTGGGGGTGATGCCTTAATTTTGTTGCATATTGTTCATGCTCGACTCATGTTTAGATTTAGATATACATATATATATATATAGTGTAGTTTAGTGTAAAAATTTTATTATGCAATGGTATTTTAGTCTCTTGGTTCAATGATAGATACATGTGAATTAGTCTTACCTTTCTTGGGAAAACTTGATTAATTGATATGAGGGATGAACTGAGTAAAAGATTGCAGTCGAGAGTTGGTTCTCTACCTTATATTATTTTCACAATCCTTTGGTTTAGATGATTTCAATGAATGTTTTGCAATAAGGATTGTACATGATGGTCATGACTTTTAGAATTTGCCCTAGCGACTTTCGAGGCGAAATATTTGGCTTGCCATGTTGATGGAAAATGATATAGGCATTTCTTTTTGATGAGTCTGGGCCTTTCTTCAAGCCTACCTAATATGAATTATCCTCTGTACACAATTTCATGGCCTTTATTATACATATTTGTTTGATTACCCTTATTTTAGCCTTGGCCTTTTTATTAAAAATATATCTTGCTGCTTGAGTCCTAGCACCCTAGTGTTTTGAATTCGTTCTAAATTCTAACAAGGATGAAACTTTGAGTAGTATAGGGGGAAGGCATTGCGTGTTATAGAGTGGTGATTGAGTAGATTGTGTGGACTTTCCTGGCACTTTGCTTTGTAAAAAAAAAAGAGAAGAAAAACAAAGAAAAAAAAAGAAAAGAAAAAGATGAGGCAATGATCCTCCACTAGTAAATACAAGATGAAGCAATAGTCTTCCACTGGTTTGAAATAAAAGAAAAAAAGAAAAAGCAATAGGTAGTCAATGGAAAATCAAAGCAAAGTTAGTTCTTATATTGGGTCAACTCGATACTACATTTAAGGAAGTTTGTGTCATATTGCTTGGGGATTTGTTATACATGTATGTCAGGATTTAGAAAGGATTTTTAATTCTAGGGTGCATATTAGCCTCTGATTTTTCTATCTTGTTTATCCTATTTTTGGTCCCTAGCCCCTGGCCCCGTTACAACCTATAAAGACCTATTGATTCCATTAAATTGGCATTACCTACATTAGTGGAGATGGGAGCGAAAGGTAAACATATTTAAGCATGTGCTTGATTGTATTCTCTTGGTTGCAGATGAGAATGATAAGCCAATGGACTATCACACACACACAGAGAGCTTTCTTTTGGATGTGATTGATGAAAGGGAATTTCTGATTTAATTGACATCTTGTTGCCTCTGGATAGTTTGATTAAGAATCATATGAGAACATAATGGGGACTAAGTATTTTTGTGTAGTAAAATTTTCTTTGTTATGATATTTTGCTCGGGACGCGCAAAAGTTTAAGTTTGGGGGTGTGTTAAGTGTTTAAAATATATAATATTTACCCATGTTTTTAATATGATTTTGTACTTCCCGGGTATAAACATTATTAATTAAGTGATATTTTACTTTATTTTTTGGTGTTAATTAATATTTTATTAGATATGCTTAATTTTGGTGTTTCAATGCAGAAAAAGATGAATAAATTAAGCTTTGGAATTGAATGGTCATGACACTTGGCCCCACCCAATGGCTACAAGTTATGGTGTTCAATGGAGTCGAAGAGTTGGAAACTTGAAGCGACATTATAATTAATTAGACTACGTCGATTTGTGAACACCCTCTTCGAATTCTTGTATCTCCACTTCTATATAAAGGGGTGGTCATTTGTTGTTGATCATATCTCATCTCTTGGCTTCAGAGTGTAGTGAAAGAAGTAGTTTTAGTTTTTGTAATTTCTTTCTCTTTCATAATAAAAATTAGTTTCTTCTTTATATTGTTTTCTATTTTTATTATGGAGTAGTCTTTTATTTCGTTCTAGAGAAGAATGGAACTTAACATGATTTAATTGAATTTATTTCAAGCTCTTACTCTTTTATTCAATCGGATTGTTTGAATTATCATATTCTAAATGCTAAGAATAGATTGATCACCTATTTCTTAGATCATGAGGTTTAATTAGATTTCGGGAGAAATTAATTAGATTAGTCATTGATAATTCATCATACGACGAGTCTTTTGACTTGTTTGTCGTTGTGGTCGGGAGATACACAACACCGTATGCGATTGTAAGGCAAATCTTAATGCATTATTTTGTTGATTAATCAATTATCACTGGGAGGTAGAAATTGAGGCAAAATAATAGAAGCATGAAGGAGCGGGAGCCACCATGTCATATAATTATCCTAGATCGACAATCCGAGAGAATAAAAGATAAGAGTAAGATTATGATGAAGATTAAATTCATGTTAAGGGAAATTCGACTTTAGAACGAGTTTTATCATTTTAACTTCTCCTTTTATTTAAAGTTATTATTTAGATTTAGTTAAGTCAATTGTTTTTGTTTTGCTCTTAATTTTATTTTCTTTAATTAATTTAAGGAAATTCATCTCTCTGTGGGAACGATACTCGAATTTATCATTATATTACTTGTTTCGACCGTGTATACTTGCATGTCACTAGAAAATATTCGAACAGACATGTGCTACTAGGATCTAACAATTTTAAGACAATAAATTTTTGATCTAATAGTCTTAAGACAATAAACTATAACAATGCTTCTACGTTGCCAGTCCCAAGCCGAGATAAAGGAGACAGGTTGACGTCAGGAAGGGCATCCGACCATCAAATAATTTACCATTTATAATTACATGGATTCCTAGGTTCTTGCCCCCAACACCCTTTAGGTACCAGGTGGAAGAAGAAGAAAAAGAAGAAGAAGAATCTTATGACAATAAAGGGAAGTCAGATATCAAATTAAGTCATGTGTTGGAAGTCAGAAAGCCAATGTGGATGAGATGCACAAGTGAAGAAAAGGACCGGTTGTGAACTGTGTGAAACCCATAGTTGATATATTCTAGTACCATTAGAATAAGGTAAGTAAAGAATTGTGCACGTCTAAATATTACTTATGTTGTGGGGGTTCTAATTAATTTTATTTACTAGTAGTGTAAATTAGCGACATTGAAAGGCAATTGATCAAGTATTTTAATGCATGAAAGGGATGTATATTTTTGCATCGAGCTATACAATTTATCTTTGTGTACTAGAGGGTTACTGAGATGCAAGTTGGATAACGGATTCCAAATCTAAGTTACGTGAATTTTCGCCATGGGTGGAGCTGCACTGTCTTGGCTTTCCAAAAACAATTTTGCATTGCACTTTCAATATTGGAAATTAAATTTCTGTGTGCAGTGGGCAATGAGGTAGAATGGTATAGAAATATATTTTATAGATTCTTCAATGGTGAAAGCCAATGCCCACCATATTTTGTGATAATGCGGCCACACTATCATGGTCTAACATACCTATTTGATTGCTCTGACATGGAGTGGTATAGCCAAAGGTAAATTTGGCTTGTTCTTGCAAGAAAAAATACTTTCAGACTTTCCAAGGGGATAGGTTTGAAGCTTTTATATGAAGATAGTTGCCTAGGGTGGCAACCTAACCTGTCATGAGACTGAATCGATTGTTCAGGTTTAGTGGGACAGACAAACTAAGCTGTCTGCAACTGGTTATGCACGAAATATTTCTATCCATAGTTATTGGGCATGCTTGTATTGGAAAAGATAGGAGGCTTAGATTTTCTCTTAATAAATTTGTCGTTCATGGGAGTGTGTAGATCATACAAGTGTACTTCAGAAGATTTACCTATATAAGTGCAGGAAGTGAGGTCATTTCAACAAAGGTCTAAGGCTTGTCTCTAGAACACTTATGAATACCAAGATATGAGCACAAGGCCATAAAATGTGATGGTTGACATAATGCAAATGAATAGTTACATTCATTGTTCAACATGTCTGGCTTACAAAAAGGATAGTTGGTTCAAGACTTAGTTTCACCAAAAATTCTAGTCAGCTTTGATGGGCTTGTATTATGTATAGGTTCAAGTTGGGAGACACCTATACTTAGGGCTGCTAAATAAGCAAGCTAGCCGAGCTCAGTTTGTTTTCAAACTCAACTCAAGTAGTTCGACGTTCGTTTGAACTCGACTCAAGATTGAAAGTGTTTTGAACATATATGCTAGAAATTGACTCAAATATTTTTTTTGTTTGAGCTCGATTCAAACTCGAATACACTTAAACAGTTTAATTTTGAGAAGCTTGAAACCAACTCATTTGAGAGCTCGAAACCAGCTCGTTTGAGAGCTCAAAACCAACTGGTTGGAGAGCTCGAAACTAGCTCGTTTGAGAGCTCGAAACCAACTTGTTTGAGAGCTCGAAACCAACATGCCTTGGATGACCTTAAATGATTTTTGGATTTTCTTAAATATTTTTCTTTATTATGTCATTCCACTATTTGTGAGAATATAGATAGTGGTGGAGGTAGATGATTAATAATTATAAGTAATTGATCTAGTATGTAGTCAATAATAATATTTGTCTACGATTTTAAATTTATTTTGAATAGACAAGTAATATTACGTATATTATTATATTATATTATCGAGTCGAGTTTGAGTCGAAGTACGAGTCGATTTCGACCCGAGTTCGAGTTTTAACCGAGTCGAGTCGAGTCAAACACTACCTTGTTCAAGCTCAACTCGTAGGATTAACGTTTGAGTCGAGTTCGAGATCGAGCATTTAAAAGTTGAGTTTCGAGTCAAGTCAAGTCGAGCCGAACGCCAAATACTCCTGAGCTCACTAAGCAGCGCTACCTATACTTATACAAAATTTGACATCCCTTCTTATATGCAGGACTTGGTAATTTTTGAACTATATATTATGTTGAGAAAATAGTGGGGGATTGTTGGATATTTTTTATAGAAAAAATAGTGGGGGATTATTAGATATTTTTTATAAAAATATAGTCATGCTTGATTGGATTATTGTATCGCACAAGATAAGCTATGCTGACATAATTGATCTCATTAATTTTTTGTTAATCATCCATAAATTGGATTAACTAAAATAAGTGCAATTCAGTTTTACGCACAACAAGTCTGATATAGTTTAACCCTATATTGTACTCGACTGTTTATATCCCTCATTTGGTTTTCGGTAACACATGTCAACACATGTGCTACCACAAGGAGATTGTGATTCCTACAACTCAGGCTTGCTTACTATTTTTTTCTTGTACTTTGGTGTTCTCATGCACCGTCATCAACACATGTGTTACCGAGATCTAACAATCTTAAGACAATGAATTTTTGTCTAACAACAAATACATAAAAACAATGTGGGAGAACACGATGAGAACTCATCAAGACTGTTCATGTGTAGTCCGACATCCTTGGCTATCCAAAGTCACGTTCAAATTACATCCTCAACTAAGAAAATATTATTTTAATTCTTTTTCCTTTGTTTTCAATTGCACTCATTACGCAGCCAACCCTACCTATACTCACCAAAACTGATATTTTATTTTTATTTTTTTTTACGTATTTATTAAAATTTTTTTTACACCAACATTACCCAACAGGCTCCGACAAGGAATTGAACCTCTCACAACCAACCTATATTTTACATGTTGCTTTGAAAAGAAAATTTCTCACATATCCCAATACAACGATCACTTCAACCACTTTATTATAAACTTATAGACTAAGGTTGTCACCAATCACATAGCATAGAAATTTTAAAAAAATTACAATACTTTTAAAAAACGATTTCAAATATAGAAAAATTGTCAAAACAAGTTGTTCGTCATTCGTGGCGTCAAGTGTAAAATCTAGCCCGTCGGTCAGCTGTTTTACCCTCAATTTGTTGTTGGCTCCATCTGAGTAACATGTGGTCAGTCTAGTTCGATCGGTTCATTGCTAGTTTACCGGGTCTACCTCGTTTGCATTACATAATAGATCATTTATGTCAAAGTTTAAATTCTTAAGGCTGTTGTTTGCCTAGTCTTCACATTGATCATTCTCCTTAAAAAAACAAATCTATAAGCTCCTCCAACTCATGCTTCTACTTTGATTCAGGTGCCAGCACAAGTAACCTGGTTTAGCATACATGATATTTAATTAAACTTTAGTTACAGGACTTTGAGGCTTCGAGAATTCCTATAAAAAATAATTTACATCTGCATATTCGAGAGTATTGTAACACCTAGTTTTGGTTCACTCGTGATCTGACCAAGAAATGTCAGCGGTGACTGAACCATTTTCTAATATACTAGATTCGGTTAAGTCGACCCGGATCTACCCTTAGCATTTAAAATGGTAGTGCAAGTACGCAATGCACGCATGGGATCCTTGGGTTCTAACGTGGCCCTAAATGCATGCCATGATATGCTATCATGCACAAACAGAACAACCGTGAATACAAGTTCGAAAATAAATAATATTTATAAAACAAAATGGAAAGAGTCACCCCTAAAAGTGCAATAGGGGGCAAACATGTCCACGACAACAATAAATATTCATATTGATGTAATTTCAAAACATGACATTATCATTTCCATTCTAGTCTTTTTCACTTTCTACCTCATTCGAACCGAGTCTAAAGTCCAAGGCTCCCTGTTCACTTTCGTTCTAGTTTTGTTTCACAATCAAAACCTTCATTGAATAATCTTAAACAAACTCATCAATCTTTCGACATAATGAGCCTTCTTGCGCCACTGCACCCTGTCACCCCATTCAGCATGGGGGCAAGTATTCAATCTTTGAGGGGGTGCTGCCCTGCCGAGTTGAGTCGACCACGGTTGCGTTCCACCGCATGGTAGTCAATATTCAAATCAACTAAGACTCCCACATAGTAATTTTAAATGTGCGGCCCCGTGTCGGATTGAGTCAATTCCTTGACCCTGATTACGTTCCCGCGCATGGTGGTCGAAGTTGAGCTCAGGCCGACCAGGGCTGCCAACAAGGGAAAATACAACATTTCAAATAATTATATAGGCCTAGATAGTTTGTAAGTGAACACGCAGCTATGACCAACGATCCAAATCTAAACGAGAACATAAATTATACATAAGTATAATTTTATTCGAGTAGAAATGCATGCAACTAAATGACTAATATATATATCACTATTAAAATTCAACAATATTAAATATAAAATTAATTATGTGATATAATCATTTAAGTCCTACTTTACATTTTAAATTAATTATCCAAATCATAATTCATACATAACAATTGATGAAATAATTATCAACTAATAAACAAGTATTTAATTTTCATTTCTGGTGATAATTACATAATTCCAATCTTGTAGATTCAGTTTACAGTTATAATTTTTAATCGCTATTATTATTTATAGCAATTTAATTAATTTAGTTGTTTGATTAAATTATTTAAAATAATTTGTAATATTTTAATTCAAAAATATTTTAAAAACAATTATTTTAAATTATTCAACTCAATAAAGTTTCAAAATTTATTTATTTTCAATATGCTATTTAGGTTCGACGATTGTGATTTTTACCCGATTATTTTTTAATAACCAATTTTCAACATTACTAACCCATTATTAAACTAATCACTTTACTTACCTCGTATTAAATTTGATATGGTAAAGGTAAAAACTTTATTTTATTAATTACTTATAATCCTCCGATTTAATTTAATCGCTTGTTGTACGCTGAATAATTATCGATCGTTTATCATTACTGTATTTTTTTATTGCTCGTGGCGATTTCATAGAATAATTAATTAGTTTAGTAAGTTTACCCATAATTCATTAAAATAATTATTTTTAAACATTTATTACGAGTTAATATCATTTTTAACTCGAGTTGGTATCGAGTTTGGTGTTATTTATGAGTTGGTATTATTATTTAACTCGAGTTGTGTCAAGTCAAGCATTATTTACAAGTTTGCCACCGGAGGGAATTTTCTTCTTCTTCTTCTTCCACGGTGCCATCCTCTGTTCCCGACTGCAGGCACCCTCTAGCCGCCGCCGGTGATCATCACCGGCCGCCGTCAATCATCGCCGCCTAGCCCTACCATGCTGTTGCGGTGTCACCTAGGTCGACCCCGACCTCTTTCCAGTAGCCGTGACGCCAGCACATATGACAATATATAAAATAATCGTCTCACAGTCTCGGACCGTTTCCCATAACCACATTTATAACACAAGAGAATAATAAGGAAGTCCAATTTTGATAATCAATTCACCAACCTGAGTCACTTTTATGATAAAACCACTAAGCCACATTATTAAATGAAACAATTCAATAAATCCCCATTATCATTTCAAGAGTCTTTTAGTTGTTATGAGCCTAAGCCGAGCTCATTATATGCTAGGAGGGGTGGCCACCCCATCCGGTTACCATCCCATGCATGCGCACACATGCTATGTGGCCCACGGCCTATACTTACCGATGTTTGCCATTGACATAATCATGTAAATCATACTTTACATTTTAAAGTAATTATCCAAATCAAAATTAATACTTAACAATTGATAAAATAATTATTAACTGATAAACAAATATTTAATTACTATTATTGGTATATTTTACTTTGAGATGATAATTACTTAAACACGGTCTTGATGATTTAGTTTATGGTAATAATTTTTTCTAGTCACTATCATTATTAATAGTAATTTAATTAACTAACTGGGTTGGTAAAATTATTTAACATAATTTCTATTATTCTAATTCGAACATATTAGTAATAAAATTATTTAAATTATTCAAATAAATAAAGTTTCGAACTTTGTTTATTTTCATTATGCTATTTAGGATCAAAGCTTTTGATTTTCACCCGATCATAGTTTAATAACCTAGTTTCTACCTTACTAACTCATGATTAAAATAATCACTTTATTTACCTAATATTAAATTTAATATGGTAAAGCTAAAATCTTTATTTTGTTAATTACTTATAACCCTCCGATTTAATTTAATCGCTTGTATTACGCCGATTAATTATCGAACCGTTTATCATTACCGGATATTTTTATTACTCGTGACGATTTCGTACAAGAATTAATTAGTTTCGTAACTTTACCCATAACCCCATTAAAATGATTATTTTTAAAGATTTATTACGAGTTAGTATTATTTTTTAACTTGAGTTGGTATCGAGTCAACCCATATTTACAAAACTGCCATCTTCTTCTTCCCCAAAGTTCTTCTCTTCTCCACCTTCATCTTGCACCCAAAAACAGCCCACTTCCTTCTTCTCCAAACCTTATCTTGGCATGCAAGCCAGATTCATGTCCTCCATCAACTTCAATCTTCTCCAGCAACCACATTTGAGACCTAAGATTCGTGATTTACCGCTGCTATCCAAGGTGAGCATGTCCTGCACCATCGCGCCAGACTCCTAACCTGTCCTTCTTCTCCCAGCCTCAAGCCCCCTCCTTTCTCTGGCATCTTGCTCCAATTCAGATGTTTCACGACCTCATGCGGGCTTCAAAATAGTAAAGATCAGCCACCTTTAGATGTTGCATGGAGTATGGTCGTTCTCCCAACTTCTGCACTTCGCCACCATGAATTCCGGCGAGAAGGTCATCCGCTGTGGACTGTTCTGGCTACCTGAACTGCTGTGATGGAACCCATGATGCTATCGATGAAGCACAACTGGTGTCTACCCCTTTGAATCTTCCATTACAGCATCTCTTTCAGAGGAACTGCCATCACCATCGTCACCCCTTGCAACTCCGCCCAGAAAGAGCTGTAATTCCGCCACCACTTGAAAACTAGGGACACAGCGAGCTCTCCCTTCAACCCAGAAGCAAGAGAGGACGTCCGGGTTGTGAGGGAATGCCTTGCAAATGTTTTTACGGTCGGCCATCTTGCCAAAATTTCAGCCACTCAGCCATGGACGGGATTTCAGTTTTCAGTTTAGTTCTTTTCTTTCTTGTTGATTTAAGACTTAAGTTACATGATTAACAAGCTTATTATCAATTAAAAAGAATATTCATGCAAGAAAATTAAGAAAAGGGAGATAGGAAGGATACCCATGCAAGGAAGAAGCACCAGCAAGGAAGGGGAGAACTAGGCGGCTATGGTGAGGAAGACTACACCAAAAATGACGTCCTCTTTCAAAATATATAAAAATAAAAATGACGGCTAGGGTATGTGAAAACACCCCTACACCCGTATTTCATTTAACCGGTTAAATAATAAAATGCGTATAGATAATATAACACGTTCGGTACTTCCCAGACCGCATCGAATATATTATTTTTTTCTTTTTTCACAGTCTTTACATTCCCCAACGTGGAAATATTTCATCCCCGAAATATCACAACGGCTAACGGAACAATCATGATTAATTTTATTTGTTTAGTATCAGGTTATGCAATTACAATCATAAGAATCTTTTGCCACGAATAGGCTAGGGTATTTCCTTGCCATTTCTTGTTCAGTCTCCCATATAGCTTCCTCTTGATTTGTCCACAATACTTTTACCAAAGGAATTTCCATGTACCTAAGTGTCTTTATTTCCCTTGCCAAGATGCGAATTGGCTTTTCCTCGTGGGTTAAATTTGATTGTAGCTCTAAGTCTTCAAAATTTGTGATTATATGGTCCTCAATGCGTACATATTTCTTTAGTATTGACACATGAAAATAAAGACACAAATCATAAGAATTTTATGCCACGAATAGGCTAGGGTATTTCCTTGTCATTTCTTGTTCAGGCTCCCATGTAGCTTCCTCAAGTATTTTACACAATACTTTTATCAAAGGAATTTCCTTGTTCCTGAGTGTCTTTATTTCTCTTATCAGGATGTGAATCAGCTTTCCTCGTAGGTTAAATTTGATTGTAGTTCTAAGTCTTCAAAATTTGCGATTATATAGTCCTCATTGCGTACATATTTCTTTAGCATTGACACATGGAACTTATTGTGTACCCCAACTAGGCTTGGTGGCAATGCTAGTCTATATGCACAATTTCCAACTCGATCCAAGATTAGGAACGGTCCTATGAATATTGGCTTCAACTTCCCTGATGTTCTAAATCTGATCACCCACCTTCGTAGGAGATGTTTATAGGTACACAAACTCCCCAACTTGGAACTCTAGGTCTTTCCTTCAACTATCAGCATAACTCTTTTGTCGATCCTGAGCTGCCTTAAGCCTTTGTTGAATGAGTTTCACCTTTTCAGTTGCTTCTCTCACCATCTCTAGCCCAAACTATAACTCTTCGGTAGACTCTAGCCAGCACGATGGAGATCTGCAGGGCCTGCCATATAAGGCTTCAAATGGTGTCATCCCTATACTAGCTTGGTAAGAGTTATTGTAGGTGAATTCAGCCAAGGCTAAGTGTTTCTCCCAGTCACTTCCCCAGTCAAGAATGTAAATTTGACCATCAGTTTGGGGATGATATGTTGTACTTAGCTTGATTTGAGTCCCCATGGCTTTTAGGAAAGCTTCCCAAAAATGTGAGGTGAATAGGGAATCTCGGTCGGAGACTATCTCCTTTGGAATCCCATGCAAGTTGACAATATTGTCAACATACAATCCAGCCAAGTATTCCACCGTCCTCCATTGATTTTGTGGGGATGAAGTGAGCGACCTTAGTTAGTTGGTCCACAACTACCCATATGGAGTCATGTTTCTTCTAAGTCCTTGGGAGTTTTGCAATAAAATCTCATGTCGAACACTCCAATTTCTAGGTTGGTATTTCCAAAGAGTGCAATAGTCCACCAGGTAGGTGATGTTGGGCTTTGATCTATTGGCTAGTTTGACACTTGGAGACAAAATCCACTACATCCCTCTTGATCCAAATCCACCAGTAGGTTGGCTTTAAATTCTGATACATTTTAGTAACTCCCGGGTGTATTGAGAACTTTGAGCGATGAGCCTCCTCCGAGATATTCTACCTCAGTGCATCATCTTTGGTTACACACAACCTTCCTCTAAATCAAATCACACATTTGCCAGTAATCTTGTTAGTTACTCCACAAGGTTCATAGCCACCACTTCTGTTGACATTGCCCAAAGTCTAACTAGCTACAGACTTTTGTCTAGCTTGCCCTTCCGACTCAACGCGTCTGCTACCACATTCGCCTTCCCTGGGTGGTATAAGATTTGGAAGCTGTAATCCTACAAATATTCTATCCACCGTCTCTGTTGAAGGTTAAGGTCATTCTGGGTGAAGATATACTTCAAACTCTGGTGGTCAGTGAAGACTTCGAACCGGATTACATACATGTAGTGTCTCAAAATCTTCAAAGTAAAAACCACTACTGCTAGTTCCAGGTCAGTGGGTTGCATAATTTTGCTTATGAATCATCAATTGATGAGAGGCATATGCCACCACTTTACCTTCTTGCATAAGGACACATCCTAAACCCAACAAAGATGCATCACTAAAGACTACGATTCCTTCATTACCATTTGGCAGTGTCAAGACTGGTGCAGCTTCTAGACTCTTCTTCAGAGACTGGAAACTATACTCACACTTACTACACCATTCGAACTTGACTCCCTTCCTTGTGAGTTTAGTCATTGGCGATGCTACTAAGGAGAAGTCTTTAATGAATTTCCTGCACTAACCCGCTAAACCAAGGAAGCTTCTGATATCACTGACCAACTTAGGTTGTGGCCAATCAGTGACTACTATCACTTTTGATGGATCCACTGCAATTCTGACCTTTGAGAGCTGGGTGAATAGTTGATTTTCTCTCATAACATGAAGAGTAATGGATAGGTGCTTCACATGCTCCTCCTCATTATTTGAATAGACCAGAACGTCGTCCACAAGCACGATGATAAAATTATCCAAGTATGCGTGAAATACTGTGTTCATGAGTGACATAAAGGCCGCTGGTGCAATTGTTAGATCAATAGGCATGACCAGAAATTTATAATGTCCATACCGAGTTTGGAAAGTTATTTTCTGTATATCCAACTCCTTTACTCACAACTCGTGATAACCAGACTGCAAGTCTATCGTAGAAAATACTCTGGCAGTTTTTAGCAAATCAAAGAAGTCATGAATCTTGGGTAAGGGATACCGATTCTTGACTGTCACTTGATTGATTTTTCGATAGTCAATACACAGCTGAAGTGATCCATATTTCTTCTTCACTAAAAGAACAGGGGCTCCCTAGGCTGAAGTAGTTGGTCAGATGAATCCTACCTGCAATAACTCTTCTAGTTGACTCTTTAACTCCTTGAGTTCTACTGGAGCCAAGTGGTATGGTGCTTTAGAAATTGGTTTTTTCTAGGTGCGAGGTCAATAGTAAACTCCACTGGTCGCTTAGGAGGTAACCCTGGAAGTTCATCTGGGAATACATCGGGAAACACTCATGGACAACTCTTTGTGTTTTGACTCAGACTGAACTGAGTTAGCCAAAAAGGCTTTACAATCCTTACCAAACCACTCGACGTCGATGGCTGATGAAAGTGGTTTGTCCATTGATTTCCACCAGTAAGATGCTTTCTCCTGAAGCATGCATGTTGCCAACCTCACTTGATGGCGGTGGGGCACAGACAGAGCCCTAAATGCTTTTTCGTTAATGTCTATCCAGCTCTCCACCTTCATGGGATTGATCCCTCCATTAAATAGCTCGGTTCCATTCGTCCTGAACATTTCTATGGTATAACAGTCACTATCATCAACCATTGGCAGCACCACTTGTCCGACTACTGGTGGCACAGGGTTTGGATGCTCCGCTTGCTCGCCCAGGTCAGCTAGCCCTACCCTTGGGCACTTCACCTGACCACCATCCAGGGTGATTCTGAGACCCGCTGCTGAGTTTGAGGCTCCATTCCCTACTACCACTCCCGATAACCGCCGAACAATATTCTGCACCACATAATTTGTAATTTTTGAAGCCTGTGTCAGTCCCTGTACGAGCTGTTAGAATATGTGCCAATACATTCTCTGTGTTCAAATTTGACTGCACATATCGGCTTGACTGTCTACGGTTGGCAGAACCATCATGGTTCATTGATATGTTCTTTTTAGTTATGACTTAGGTTTATTAGCGAATGAATTTCTTAATTAATAATACAACACTGGGAAAAGATAATAATTGGACTTTTTAACAACGTACTTGAGTCATAATGTGTGAGCTTGTGGGAAACCTGGCAATCGATACCACTTGTAACGACCTGCCCAAACTGGACTGGGTGTTACCTAAAAGTATAATTGATGTAACGATAATATTTCGGAACATGAATTGAAAAACAGCAAATAAGCCTCGCAATATATAATATAAATCATAACAATAAATCATGTTCTCTAAAATATAAAATAACCGCCCCAATGTCTCGGACCGTTTCCCATAGCCACATTTATAACACAGGAGAATATTAAGGAAGTCAAATTTTTATTATCAATTCACCAACCTGAGTCACTTTTATTCTTCAGTCCAAAGCTGCTCACCTGCGGAGGCAATTCCACATTAGTGATAAGACCACTAAGCTGCATAATTAAATGAAACAAGTCAATAAAATCCCCATTATCATTTCAAGAGTCTTTTAGTTGTTATGAGCCTATGCCAAGCTCGTTATATGTTGGGAGGGGTGGCCACCCCATCCAACTACCATCCCATGCATGTGTACACACGTTATGTGGCTCACGGCCTATAGTCAATATAGTTAATGTAAATGTAACATGCAAGAACATGAATTGTAACGTTGTAAATAATTCCAGAACATGAATTTTGATACTGCAAATGTAACGACCCGCCTGAACCAGACTGGGTGTTACCTAAAATATGTAATAATGTAAACGTAACACGCAGGAACATGAATCATAACATGGTAAATAATTCAAGAACATGAATTTTAATACTGCAATTATGTCTAAAATTCATAGATCATAAAAATAAGTTCTGATGCATATGACAAATATGTGTTACTCAAAATTTAAGCAAATATGTCTAACATTTTTTTAAACAAAAACATATAAACATATATAAAGATTCCACAGTCTTGGACCGTTTCCCAGTAGCCACACTTATTTCTCAAATAGTAAAAAAGAAAGGAGTCCTCATATTTATTTTGCTCCATGCTCTGGTTGTCAATCACCTAATCTCGTATCTGCACACCTGCGGAGGCAATTCCGCGTTAGTGATTACAACACTAAGTAGTATAATAGATAAAACAAAACAAGTACATTCCACTATTTCCTTAAGTTTATTTTAATATGCGGTGGAGCGATTCCGCTGTACTCCAAAACAATGCGGAGGAGGTATCCGCTGGATCCGCACACCCCGGCCGTAGCCCTTTTGTGGGGAGGCTACCACTACCGTCTCCAGTGCCAGTGCCTCACACACCCCGGCCGTAGCTTTTTGTAGGGTAGCTATCACTGCACTCAGGTGATTGCTGTGCCCCGTTTGTGGGGAAGCTCTCACTACCAATTTTAGTGCCAGTGCCTCGCACACCCGGGCTATAGCCTTTTTATGGGGAGGCTATTACTGCACTCCGGTGATTGCTACGCCCCATTTGTGGCCAAGCTCTCACTATCAACTCTGGTGCCAGTGCCTCACACACCCTGGCCATAGCCTTTTTAGGAGGCGGCTATCACTGCACTCTAGTGCCAGTGCCTTGCACACCCCGGCCGTAGCCTTTTTATGGGGAGGCTATCACTGCACTCAGGTGATTGCTATGCCCCGTTTGTGGGGAAGCTCTCACTGCCAACTCTAGTGCTAGTGCCTCACACACCCCGGCCGTAGCCTTTTTATTGGGCGGCTATCACTGCACTCTAAAACAATGTCGATGCATTACACAATTTGCTACTAACAAGGAAAATAAGATGTTCTACCTATTATACATACCTGACATGTGATTTCGTCTGACTATGATCCGTTAACCCTAATCTGAATAAGGGCATAAAATTATACATTAGTATAATTTTATTTTGCAGTGAACCTACATGCAACTACATGACTAATATACTATCAATTTTAAATGATGTAATTAGTTCATTTTAGTCTTTATTTCTTACTAAAATTTCAGCAATTCTAATGATGATTAATTATTAATTATCCCCATCAATGTGACGACCAGCACCACCCCAAGGGACGACCAGTCCGCCCTTTCCATGGCGGATCCACGTCTGGCCAGCAACACCACCCAATCAACACCACCCAATCTGGCCATGGTATGATTCACTTAAATGGTTAAATGGATAAATAATTCACTTAACCTCTTAAATGGGTACATGGTATGGTTCACTTAAATGGTTAGA
>JAURVB010012432.1:0-19527 GCA_033002965.1 Piper betle
GCCCTAAGGTGCTAGAATAATGTTCTTGGGTTGCACACTAATTTTGTAACAGTTTGTTCATGGGTTTGGGTGACGGTGCTTAAGCCCAATAAGATTTCAGCCCAATTTTCTTTGTAAATGAACTTAAGTGGTTTTATAATTTGGATCACTGGATGGGCTGTTTCTTAAGCTATCTAGACCCTTACAAATTGGAATTCACAAAAAAAGTTGTCACTGTGCTACTAAGACATAGGGTTAGTTGTGGACCATGTTCTGCTCAAACCCAATGCTATTAACCTATTTTAAAGTAATTTACCATTGGAGTGAAAAAAATAAGGGTTTTCACTTGCATCTTTACACTATCCGGGTAAACACTTCCAAAACATACTTAGATGATTTTTTACCCATTCCTAAAATTTATTTATTTCAAGTAGACACACTTAATGGAGCATCATATATTTTTAACAGATTATATTAGCTTATTAAAATTTGTGGCTTAACATATAACACGATCACAGTCACAGATCATGCTCACAATCACAAACAACATAAGAAACATAATGCATACTTAGGGGTAATGTTTGTGATTATTTAGATGTTATATTAGGCTTAAAACTTTACCACAAAATACTAACATCACCATGACCAAACTAGCATGTTGTTCATCAGCAGATCCTACAAGATCAAAGAGTAAAAATTGGAGAAAGGGGTATTTATGTAATGGTGAAAGTTATCACATTTACTCAATTTTTACCCTCATGCAAGCACATTCTAGATCATGGCAGGTAAAACACCCAACACACAATTTGTATATATTCATGTTATGAGTACAACAAAATAAGAATCATGCAAAGTTAACATCAGAGTTCGAAGATATGATTTTTATACCAAAATAGTGTAGATCAGTGATCTACATGCATTATAAAGAGAATATCTATTTATTTACAAGGCCAAATAAGAGAATATCTAATAGACATCTATATAGTTTTAAAATGTAATAAAAATGAAATAGTATAAAAATGTAAGAGATAAACATCAAACAATGAGAAATAGAGGTAGCAAAAACTTGAAACCAACAAGGGAAGACCTAGGAGAGGTCTTTTGAGGCATCCAACCTCAAAAACTACTACCCTGGGAAGCAGGAAATATGGAGGTGGGTGATTGGAGATCCAAGGAGAAAGAAGAAGGCAAATGGGAGGAGAAGATGGTTGTTGGAGGTGAGGAGGGAAGGAGAAATGGTGAAAAGGTGAGGGAAGGGATGGCTTTTAGAGAAAAAAGGTGGTTGGCTTGGTGATGACATAAGTATGGGTAAGATACCTAAAGAGGTATGAGTTGGATAAAGAGGTAACACGGCGAGCTCACTGTGTGTATCCTAACAAGAAGGTGAAACTCAAATCATGATCGGATCACATTGGCATGCAAAATGAGGCAACGCCTCCACACATCCATGACTCAAAAAACTTACTTAGTTTAATTATATTATTTAATGAAATGTTAAATCTCATTAGTTAACCTCAATTAGGGTTTGGTTTTACAAGTACCTTAGTGAAAAGTCTCATACTTAGGATTCTGTCAAATAGACCTAATCAAACAATTTTTGGGACAAGCCAAATAGTGTCTAGATGGGCCAAAAAAGTGGGCCAACATGGCAAACAAGGCCCACTAAGTGTAACGACCCGCCCGAACCGGACCGGGTGTTACCTAAAAATATAATTTATATAACGATAATATTCCAGAAAATGAATTGAAAAACAGCAAATAATTTTGGCAATATAAAATATAAATCATAACAATAAAACATGTTCTCTAAAATATAAAATAACTGTCCCACAGTCTCGGACCATTTCCCATAGCCACATTTATAACACAAGAGAATAATAACAAAGTCCAATTTTTATTATCAATTCACCAACCTGAGTCACTTTTATTCTTCAGTCCACAGCTGCTCACCTGCGGAGGCAATTCTGCGTTAGTGATAAAACAACTAAGCCGCATAATTAAATGAAACTAGTCAATAAAATCCCCATTATCGTTTCAAGAGTCTTTTAGTTGTTATGAGCCTATGTCAAGCTCGTTATATGCTAGGAGGTATGGCCACCCCATCTGTAACACCCCAAATCCGGTTCACACTCATGAACCAAACCGGCATGTTACAGGCCCCGGTTAGGTCGGCCAACCCGAACTTAACTCGTGCGGATCCAATCTCGGTGTCTTAAGATGAAGATCCAACTTGCTATATGTATGTATGAATGCATAAAACCCTAACAGGATACTGCATGGATGACATGCAACCAATTTTCACACCAACACAATTGCAATCGAAATTAGTAAAAATTCTAAAACGAAAGGGACAGAATTTCCCCTAAAAATATAATTAGGGGCCACCCTGTCAAAATCATATATTCAAGCATATATATGCATAGCAACAATAGCATTCACACAGACTTCTAATCTACTATATTCATCATTCTCTGAACTTTGGGTCCTAACCCATCACACTTTTGCTGCGCTACTTTGATCATTTCATTTCATGTCATTGTCATGCCTCAAATATTAATCATAGCATGTTTATAAAATAACATCATAAACAAAACATTAAACATTCAATCACCCAATGTGCGTGTGCAAAAGACCTTATTGCTCCTCCGTCCTGGCCGGCACATCCATCTCGTTTTTATCACCTACATATATATAGGAAAAACGTCAGTAACAAGCGTTACTGGTCCGAAAAGAAAATAACTCTAACAAACTGGCTATGAGAACAAACTCTCATATGAAAGAAAACAACATATACTCCATGTTAACACTCTAAAGGGCACTACTGAGGAGCCACTGGACTGCAGGACCCGGTATCATCCCGAACTTGCCGTCTGCTGCTGGTACTGTGCCACTCTCGGCACTTCTTTTTCAGTACTTTCGTGAAACTTTATCCTAAGCCCTCTCCTTACCTCCATATTCTCCTGGCCTTGAGCACGAAGGCCGAGTATTTCGGCAGTTGCCTTTAGTGCCGGTTGAACCACAAGTCTGGACATGCGCTGTACTAAACAGTACCCGTAAACCTCCACGTTCTCCGGGTGTGAGGAACTCAAACGCGGAGTTGTCGGAGATCCCTCGGGAATAGAACAGTCCGGCTGGCACTAATCCAGAGCCCGCTTTGGACTATCCACGGCATCCTCTCGCATGGTACGTGCAGTCGATTTCTCCAATCTCTCGCCTCCCTGTTGGCGCATTGCAGCACTCGAGTGGCCAGATCCACCTCTCTGTCTGGGCGGCAATCACAGTGATCTCACTCAGGAAATACGCTCTGTAGGTTGACTGACCACTAGAATCTCCTCTACACCGACTAGCCTCTGGTCCACTCTACTTCGGTCAAAACTAACGCTGCCATTATTAGTTCACCGCCTCTGTCCAGTTGTCTCACTGCACTCTGATAGGATATCCATCCTTGCTCCCTGTCTCCGGCCCTGACCTTGGAAGAAAAAGCGGCGCCTTCCATGGCGGAAGGTCACCGTCTTCCTTCGACAATCTATCACTGCTCCTTGCTTGGACATCCAATTCATCCCAAATATCACATCAAATTCTTGTAGCTTGAATAGTATTAAATCAGCTACAAGCTGTCGCTGTTGAATCTCAACAGGGACATCATGTACACACTCGCATGTAGCTATTACACTACCGACGGGGTGGATACTAACAGTGAATGTCCTAACTCCTCATCTTACATCCAATCCTATTAGTGTGCATGTACGAAATGAAGGATGTGCGCACATCCAGAATCAAACAAGACACGTGCAGGTACAAGGCCTACGGAAAGCGTACCTGTCACGACCGTCATATCCTGCGGGCCTCTGCTACGGTGGCTGCGTTCATCCTTGCTGGTTGCTGCTGCTCTGGTGCAGATGGTGCGGCATGATTCTAAGCTAACTGTGGTTGTGGCCTACCCTTCGCTTCCTAGTTCTGTCCTGCAGCCATTGTACCCTCTCCGATCTAGTCCCCTTTGCTGCTGCCGTGGTGGTTGTTGCTCTCCACCTCTCTGGCCTTGTCCATGGCCCTGTTGACCTTTCTGCTGTGACTGCTGTTGGGGAGCTGGAAGTGCAAGTCTCTACTGAGGCATTGGGAGTGTCAACTGCTGGCTCTGTCTAGTCGGACACGTTGTAGCCATATGTCCCAGTTGACCGCAACTATAATAGGCCCTAGTGTCTCCTCTGCATTTGCAGCCCTGTGTCATGGCTGACCTAGTTGTAAACCCTAGTGCCTACTCTGCACTCTGCGGCTCGGTGCCGTGGCTGACCATAGTTGTAGCATACATTTCTGCCTACTCTGTACTCTCCCCAATGATGGCGTTGGAAATTCTGACAGAATGGGGCTCTGCTGCCCTGAAGCTGGCCATCCATGGCTCACATTGCTACTGGCGCATCTACACATCATCTCTGCTGTGCCCCCTGCTCTGGCTGATATGGCCTCGGATGTTGCTGCCTCTGGTCGACATCTCGAATTGGTCTGTAGCTATCACCCGCTTCTGCTTCAACTGCAGCTCTCACTACATCACCGAAGGTAGTAAACTTCCTATCCAAGTATGCCATCTGAATCTCATGAAGGAGGCCTTCATAGAAGCGCTCTATTCTTCTTCCTTTGGTCGGAACCAAATCTGGTGCAAATCTCTCCAATGCTCTAAACCTCATCTCATACTATACCACTGCCGTAGGTCCTTGCTCTCAACATCTGGAACTCCCGTTCCTTTCTTTTCCTAACATCTGGTGGAAAGTACTGTCCATTGAATTCCACCCTGAATTCCTTCCAAGTGATTTACTTAGGCCGGCGATGGGCAAATACAGAATTCTACACCGAACTCCACCATATCCTCGCTTAGTCTTGGAATGCTCCTGTAACGATGCGTACTCTGTGTTCTACGGGGCATGCCATACTATCAAACACTCCTATGGCCGACGATATCCATAGGAATGCCTCCTCCGCATCCAACTTCCCAAAGAAAGGTCGTCTACCATTCTTCACGAACCTCTCATATTGCCACACTTCCAAACTCCTCACATCAACAGATCTGTTTGATCCCTCTCCTTGCTCATATCAGGGAAACTGTGGTCCCGTACCAACTGGTACACTGTCACCACCAACTGCTCCACTCCCCCCTGCGGTCTGCCCACTACCTACTATCGCGGGTCCACTGACGTCCTGTCTCATCCTTGCCCGAAGTGGGGCAACCAAAGGAACTGTTGCAGGGGTAGCTCCCGGTTGCAGCGGTGGAGGAGGAGGCGGCGGCGGAAGGCCCATGGGCGCTATTGGCTCTCCTTGTGCCTCTTCATCCACGGCTGGTCTCTTCTCTGCTCTAGCCACTGATAGAGCTATCTGTCTGAGCTCTCTCCTAAATTCCTCCTGATTCTGCTGCATTTGGATCTGAACCTCAACTAGCCTAGCTATCGCAGCATCCCTTTCCCGTCGACTACCCCCACTATGGTGACTGTCGCGTCAACTGTCTCGGCGATGGCTCTCCGTACGACGACTAGCTAATACCAGTACACTCGTCTCTACTGATGGCATGGTGGTCCTAGGTCGACTGGAAGTTATGTCACTGTGAACATGGTAGGGGCTGTCCTGCCTGGGCATGGGAGGAGATGGACTCCTGTGTCCGACGGGTCTGTGTGACCATCCTGCTAGTAGTTCCTGCTCTAGTCTACTTGCCTGTAACACTACTGATTTGCAAGGAAATCTACAATTAAAATCATTAAAATATAAAAATACCTGTCAGAACAGCTCGGAGCAGCTTCGGCACAGCCATGTAACTTGTAACGCATCTACCATCTTAATCAACGAAGGATTAGCTCTAATACCACTATTGTAACACCCCATTTCGGCTCACCCATGAACCAACCCGAAAATGTCACCGGCGACCGAACCGTTCGTTAATCTACTGGATTCGGTTAGGCTGACCCGGATCTGCCCTCGGCGTCTCAAGATGGAGATGCAAACATTAAATGCATGAATGGGAACAATTGGGTTCTAACGGAGTCCTACATGCATGCCATGACGTGCAAGCAAAGTCAACACAAAACAATAAATGAGAAACCAAAAGAAATTATATACTACTACGGAAAAACGGATAGAGTTTCCCTTAAAAGTGCAACAAGGGCCAACCTATCCACAACAAAGGTATATAAATATTTTATAAAAATACGACAAAACATAACAATTTACCATGACATTCAATCATTATCTCATTTCTTTCACCTGAGCCGAGTCTGAACTCCAAGGCTACCTACTCATTCACAATGATCTGTTCGTTTTAAAACAATCAATTCATTTAAGCAAACACATTGAAATTATCATTCACGTAGCGATAACACATTGTCATTGTGGATCACACGTGGCAGGTACATGTGTGTGCAGTTCTGTGCTGCTCCTCCGCAGTCCCGACAGCTTTCATCGCACTCATTCCTCACCTACATATATATAGAAAAACCGCCAGTAACGAGTGTTACCAGCCCGAAAAATAACTAATATCAATCGGGCACAGGAGAGCAAACTCTCCTGCTGAATGAAAACCATATACTTCCTCAAGAACTCTCATCAGGGCACATATGGGAGTCATCGCTATCGGGAACTCTCATCAGTGTCCCCCTTTCTTTCTCATTCTCATACATTGGCCATTTCTCTATCACTTCTGCTTCAAATCTCATTCCTTTTCGCCTTTAGTACCCTTTGAACCACAAGTCTAGACATGCGCTGCATTGCAGTACCCGTAAACCTCCACACTTCTCTGGGTTTGAGGAACTCAAAGGTGAAGTTGTCCGTATCCTTCGGGAACGAAGTGGGTTCTCCCGAGCTCCAGAGCCCACTCTTCTGAGCACACACCCTATCTAAAGGCGTGGCCGTCAGAAACCCTCATTCCATCTCACACCGAAAACGTAAAATCTATATATATATAGGCCTGGGTTGGGATTTATACAATAGGCCCGAAGGCATCGTGAGATGGATTTCAAGTTTGAAAACAAACTCGAGGGATCTCATCCTCGAGGGTTATTAATCTGAAAACAAAGAACCGTTGGCTAAATGGCCCGAGTTAAGTGGGATCCGATAAAGCGCCACTTAACTCGTCCTGCACATGATAAATCAAATACATAGTAGAGCAGCGTAAAAACAGAGAACGAGTCCTAAACGGACCTGGTAGAAGCTTCAAACGGGTCCACGCGCCTAGGCGGCGAGCTCCTACACCGTACCTACACAATCAATCTAAAAACTAACGCCCGCATGATGAATCACACATCCTATAGCATGCACACACAATCAACACAATCACGCATCAATCAACGCACATCAACCTATATCAATTCTAGCAAGTCTACTTAGGCTAGTTTGCATTAGATCATGATCATTACCTAGTTACCCTAATTAGTTTCTTAGCCTCCATTTTTAACACCACTCAATCAAACAAATTTCATATTTTATCCTTAATCAAATCTACATTTATATATATTATTATTACACACAATTCACCAATCCTAGCATGCCATTCTAATAATCAATACTTTCAAATAATTAAGTTAAAATAAATTATACCTTGCGTCGTCGAAAATCGGTAACGGCTAGGGTTTCCGTTTCGTGGCTCGAAACTCGAATTCGGCACCTAGCGGCGTCCGAAGTCCAATCAGATTGGACCGGGTGCATTCGGCTGATGATCGGGCTAATTTCCCACGAATCCAATTTTCCGGCAGTTCCGGCGGTTTTCCAGCTAGTGTCGGCGGTTTTCCGGCGGATTCCGGCTGTCTTCCGGCGATGATTCAGGACGGGGCAATCAGGGAGTCTATCGGCACCAGCTCGACGAGCTTGGTCCGATGGTGGTGTCAAACAAAGCAGCCGGGGTGGCGATGGCTGTCGGCGGCGGCGTCAAAAATTGGTGGCGGCGGCGGCGTGCTTCGATCGGGGCTGCGGCCGGCCTCGACGGCGGTTGGGATGATGGGGGAAACGTCGGCGATGGTGAGAGGGTGAGACTGGTGGTCATGAGTGGCGGCGACGGCGACCGAACAGTGGCAGAATCTGGCCCAGAGTGGCGACGGCCGAGGCGGCTTTGTGGCATCGTGGCGGCGCACCGGCAGGCGATCTGTGGCTGGGGTCGGTCGGGGCGGCACGGCAAGGCGGAGCGGCGTCGATCGGCGGCAGTGTGGCGTCGGTGGTGGTGACGGCGGCAGCACACAGCAGCAAGGGTTTTGAGAGGGTAAGTGTCGGGAGGGAGAAAAATACCCTCAATGGCAAACTCGTAATAAGTATTGACTCGATTTCTATTCGAGTCCAAATAATAACTAGTTCGTAATAAATTCTAAAAAAATCTAGAAAAATATGGAAAAATCCCATAAAATAAAAAAAGACAAAAACATCCAAATGATATGCTCTATAACTAATAACCCATCCAAACTCACCTATATCACATCCGAATTCGTCATTCGGCCTTAAAATATTCTACGATCAAATAAAAATAACAATCAATACTGCATACCTCCATATACTTGATAACCCATTTTTCATCATATTTTTGATGTTATCATCGTATACTTGAGCATACATGACCCTCATCGCTCATAACTCACAGCTGGCCTCAACTCAACTCGTGGTCTATGAAGCTGACTCGACTCTGAACCGTCGGTTGAACCGACTGGTTCGCTGCCGTTAAAGTCTGACTCGAGTCACGGGTATTACAAGTAGAGCTTCATGTTTTAGTCGGTGAGCTCACCCACAATACCTAGCACAGAGATGGAACTGAATAAGAGTTGGCTGACATTGTCACTCAAAATGAGGCAAAGCCTCCCACAAGCTCAATACTTAAACATAATTTAATTGTCTGTATTAGGTCTTAAGTGAATTGACAAACCTTATGAGGTAACTTAGTTAAGGTTTTGGTTTCATGTTCACTTAGTGAGTTTTAATCAATTTCAGGGTTTTAATCAAATGGGCTTAGCAGACAATTCATCGGATGGACCAAACAATGTCTAAATGGGCTAAAATTTGGATGGGTGGGCCATTATACTCTAAGGTTCATAGGTAAATTCCACCATGGTTGGCCGATGGGCCATTCATCGGCCAATCAATGTAACACCCCGTTTCGGCTCACCCGTGAACCGACCCGGAAATGTCACCGGCGACCGAACCGTTCGTTAATCTACTAGATTCGGTTAAGCCGACCAGGATCTACTCTCGGCGTCTCAAGATGGAGATGCAAATATGAAATGCATGAATGAGAACGATTGGGTTCTAACGTGGTCCTACATGCATGATATGATGTACAAGCAAAAACAAGACAAAATAATAAATGAGAAACCAAAAGAAAATATATATACTATTTTATCAAAATACGATAAAACATGATAATCTATCGTAGCATTCATCATTATCTCTTTCGTTTCAATTGAACCGAGCCTGAACTCCAAACTCACTACTCATTCACATTTATCCATTCATTTCATAACAAGCAATTTATCTAAACAAACACATCAAAATTATCATTCACGTAGCAATAACACACCGTCATTATACGTTACACGCGGCAGGTACATGTGTGCGCGGTTCCGTGCTGCTCCTCCGCAGTCCCGACAGCTTTCATCGCTCGCATTCCTCACCTACATATATATAGAAAAACCGTCAGTAACGAGTGTTACCGGCCCAGAAAATAACTAATATCAATCTGGCACAGGAGAGCAAACTCTCCTGTTGAATGAAACCATATACTTCCTCAAGAACTCTCATCAGGGCACATACGGGAGCCGTCGCCCTCGGGTCGACAGCGTCCCCCTATCTTTCACATTCTCATGCCTCGGCCATTTCTCTATTGCTTCTCGCGTCAAATCTCATTCCTTTCCACCCTCTGCACCTTCCATATTACTCCTGGCCTTGAGCACGAAGGCCGAGTACTCTCAGGCAGTCGCCTTCAGTACCCTTTGAAACCACAAGTCTAGACATGCGCTGCAATGCAGTACCCGTGAACCTCCACACTTCTCCGGGTTTGAGGAACTCAAAGGTGGAGTTGTCAGGATCCCTCGGGAATGAAGCGGCTCTCACACCATTCCAGAGCCCACTGTCCGGACACACGTGCCCGCTCGCGTAGCACGGTGGTCGGATTTCCCTCATTCAGTCTCTCACGAAAACACGAAAACTATACATATATATAGGTCTGGGTTGGGATTTATACAATAGGCCCGAAGGCAACGTGAGCTGGATCTGAAGTTCGAAAACAAACTCGAGGGATCTCATCCTCGAGGGTTATTAATCCGGAAAAATCGTTGGCTAAATGGCCCGAGTTAAGTGGGATTCGATAAAACGCCACTTAACTCGTCCTGCACATAATAAATCAAATATACAAGAGAGTAGCGTAAATCAGAGAACGAGTCCTAAACGGACCTGGTAGAAGCTCCAAACGGGTCCACGCGCCTAGGCGGCGAGCTCCTACACCGTACCTACACAATCAAGCTAAAAACTAACGCCCGCATGATGAATCACACATCCTATAGCATGCACACACAATCAACACAATCACGCATCAATCAACACACATCAACCTATATCAATTCTAGCAAGTCTACTTAGGCTAGTTTGCATTAATCATGATCATTACCTAGTTACCCTAATTGGTTTCTTAACCTCCATTTTTAACACCACTTAATCAACAATTTCATATTTTATCCTTAATCAAATCTACATTTATATATATTATTATAACACACAATTCACCAATCCTAGCATGTAATTCTAATAATCAATACTTTTAAAAAATTAAATTAAAATAAATTATACCTCGCGTCGTCGAAAATCGGCGACGGCTAGGGTTCCCGTTTCGTGGCTCGAAACTCGACTCGGCGCCTAGCGGCGTCCGAAGTCCGATCAGATTGGACCGGGTGCGTTTGGCGGATGATCCGGCGAATTTCCCACGAATCCAATTTTCCGGCAGTTCCGGCTGTTTTCCGGCGAGTGTCGGTGGTTTTCCGGTGGATTCCGACGGTTTTCCGGCGATGATTCGGGACAGGGCAATCAGGGGGTCTATCGGCACCAGCTCGACGAGCTCGGTCCAATGGTGGTGTCAAACAGGGTAACCGAGGTGGCGATGGCCGTCGACGGCGGCGTCGAAAATGGGCGGCGGCGGCGGCGTGCTCCGATCGGGGCTCCGGCCGGCCTCGACAGCGCTCGGGATGGTGGGGAAATGTCGGCGACGGCGAGGGGGTGGTCGTCGGTGTCACAGCGGCGGCGGCGCGGCCCGGATGGCGGCAGAATCCAGCTCAAAGTGGCGATAGTCGAGGCGGCTTCGTGGCATCTTGGCGGCGCGCTGGCAGGCGATCGGTGGCCGGGGTCGGTCGGGGCGGCACGGCGACGGCGAGGGGAAGACGGGTAGTTGGTGCCTATAACGACCCGCCATTTTTCATGATAATATTGTGGGCCTAACTGGCTAGGTGTTACTCAAAATTAAAGCAATTATGTCAAACATTATTAGAAATCATAACTTATAATAAAATCCCACAGTCTTGGACCGTTTCCCAGCAGCCACACTTATTCCTCAATTAAATAACAAAAAGGAGTCCTCATATTACTTTGCTCCATGCTCTAGTTGTCAATCATCTAATCTTGGATCTGCACACCTGCGGAGGCAATTCCGCGTTAGTGATTACAACACTAAGTAGTATAATAGATAAAACAAACAAGTACATTCCACCATTTTCATGTATTTATTTTAATATGCGGTGGAGCGATTCCGCTATACTCCAAAACAATGCGGAGGAGGTGTCCGCTGTGATCCACACACCCCGGCCGTAGCCTTTTTATGGGGAGGCTACCACTACCGTCTCCAGTGCCAGTGCCTCGCACACCCCGGCCGTAGCCTTCTTGTGGGGTAGCTATCACTGCACTCGGGTGATTGCTATGCCCCGTTTGTGGGGAAGCTCTCACTACCAATTCTAGTGCCAGTGCCTCGCACACCCCGGCCGTAGCCTTTTATGGGGAGGCTATCACTGCACTCCAGTGCCAATGCCTTGCACACCCCGGCCGTAGCCTTTTTGTGGGGCGGCTATCACTGCACTCAGGTGATCGCTATGCCCCGTTTGTGGGGAAGCTCTCACTGCCAACTCTAGTGCCAGTGCCTCACACACCCCGGCCGTAGCCTTTTTATGGGGCGTCTACCACTGCACTCAGTGCCAGTGCCTCACACACCCGGCCGTAGCCTTTTATGGGGCGGCAATCACTGCACTCTAGTGCGATGGAGGAATCGCTGTGCCTCACTCACCCCGGCCGTAGCCTTTTTATAGGGCGGTTATCACTACTCCAAAACAATATCGATGCATTACAAGATTCACACACATAACACGACCCAGTGTCGGACTGAGTCAATTCTTTAACCCCGGTTGCACTTCGTGCATGGTGGTCGAATCTGGGCTCAGGCCGACCTAGGCTACCAACAAGGAAAATACGATGTTCTACCTATTATACGTACCTGACTTGCGGGTTCATCCGACTGTAATCCGCTAACCCTAATATGAACGGGGCATAAAATTATACATTAGTATAATTTTACTCGCGTCGAAAATGCATGCAACTAAATATTTAATATATGCCACATTAATTAATTTATTTAATTCGATAAGGTTCAACACTTCTTTATTTAATTAATTATGCTATCGCGTAATTTCTACGCGATTATCTTTTATTGATCCATTATTTTACTTTACGAATTTATTATAAGAATAATCGTTTATTTATCAAATATAACTTTTATATGATAAAGGTGAAGTCTCTATTAAATATTCCTCATAACCCTTCAATTTAAGTTAATTGCTTTTAATCAGCCGATTAATTAATTACTATTTATCGTGATCGAAATTTATTAATTTCATGTAATAATTTATAAATTTATTATTTTGACCACTTAACTCATATTCCTTTAAATTAATTATTTCAATGATTTTAACACGAGTTGGTATTATTATTATGATTTTTAACTCAACCCATATCGAGTCAACCCGAAATTACAAAACTGCCATTCTTCTTCCTCTTCTTCTTCTTCTTCCCATCACCATTCTTCTCTTCACCCAAAACCAGCACCAAGCTCTTCTCTTTCGACCAAAATCTAGATCCTATCCTTCACCCATTGTCTCCCTTTCCTAGCAACCAAATTAGCAGCAACAATCAAAGGGCGACTGCACCACCACAGCGACGAACCAGCAGCCATGGCGACCTCGACCTGCTGCTATGGCAACTCAGACGTGGCCAGCAGCACCGCCCCACGCGTCCTCTTCTTCCCGCACAACAACCCAACGCCCAGAAGAAGAGAAACACTACCCTACAGCGTGGTATATGCAACTGGTCGTGACACAAACGCCATGGTGCTGTTGCTGCAATTCAGCAGGACGTGCTACCATCCTTGGCAATTTCAGCAGGACGTGCTACCATTCTTGGCTGTAAATTCTATGAAATCTCACCTTTAATTACTACAACATGAGTAAGGACGTTGATGCAGCAACTGATTAGCAAAAGATTATGACTTGTTGCTGTAATTAATCACAAACACACAAGAATTGCTGCACGGCAGCAACTTATGTTCGTGGGTGAATTCCTGGTTCTAATCCAGTTACATCCTCCCTTTTTCTTGTTGATTTCAGGTCTTAGTTTCAATGATTATCTTGTATTATAATCTTTGATCATATGTATGCATGCAAACTAAGAAGAAGAGAGGAAGAAACTTACCAAAACAATGGGGAAGCCGGCGTTTGTCCAAGGAGCTTATGTGCATGACGCCCCTCCTTCTCCTTATAAAATGAAAGAAGGCCTAGGGTTTATGAAAACACACTTCGTTGCCGGGTAAATGGGTAAGTGATACGGTTCACTTTACTAGTTTAAACGGTTAAATGGTATGGTTTACTTAACCGGGTAAAAATACTTAACCGGTTAACTAATACTTTCCACTTGACCGGGTAACTGATAATTAACCGGGTAGCGGGTAAATAATTTAAATAAATTCATGGATACCAACGTTTGATCTCACCGCGTCGAATATATATATATATATATATATATATATATATATTTATTTTATTGTTTTTTTTCCGGGTCTTTACAGTGCCGGCGGCGGGCCGGCAGTCGACGGCGGGCCGGCAGTCGACGGCGGTGGCGGCGACGAACGAAGTGGGCGGCGATGGTTTTGGTGATGAAGGGTCGGGAAAGATGAAGAAATGCTCTAGTGGCAGTTTCGAAAATAAGTATTGACTCGATTCCGACTCGAGTCAAAATAATAACTAGTTCGTAATAAATTCTATAAAAAATCTAGAAAAATTTTGAAAAATTCCATAAAATAAAACAAACACAACAACATCCAAATGGCATGTTCTATAACTAATAACCCACCCGAATATAATCCAACGCGTCCTAACACGTTATTCGGCCAAAAACTATTTCTCCGATCAAACATATAAAAAGAAAAAAATACTACATACTTTCATATATTCTGATAACTCATTTCTCACCATCTTCTCGACGTTATCATCATATATTCAGGTACACCTGACTCTCATCGCTCATAACTCACGGCTGGTCTCGGCTCAGCATGCGGTTCATGAAACTGACTCGACTCGAACCAACGGTCGAACCGACTGGTTCGGTAACGTAAAACCCTGACTCGAGTCACGGGTTTTACAACCTTCCCTCCTTATAAAAATTTTGTCCTCGAAATTTTAGATTAAGGAGGTTTCACTCTGGTAGCTATCTACTAAATGTGAAATCTGAAGTGAGATGCCTGCGTACCTGTCCCATTTGTCGCATCTTCCAATGCTTCAGCAATCGTGGTTGTGTCCATCCCAGCTGTCCATGGTGGTACCGAAATGGATGGTCCTGGTGGTGGTGTTGTTTGCATTCCTCTCTGATCCAAGGCTTGCTGTTCTTGTCCTGTCATGATAGCTACAAGTCCTCTCTGCTGCTGCCTCAGTGGCTGTTGGTCTCTGCCTCTCTGCTGTGGTTGTTGCTGGGGAGCTGGGAGTGCAAGTCTCTGCGGAGGTGCTGGGAGCGTCACCTGTTGGGTTTGGCCAGTTGGACAAGTTGCGGCTCTATGCCCTGGTTGATCGCAACTATAGCATACGTCTGGGTCCACTCTGCACTCTATAGCTCTATGTCCTGGCTGACCGCATCTATAGCATGCGTCTGACTGCTCTGACTCACCTCCTGCGACTCACACTGCTCATGACTGAACGGTCTAGTGGCAATGGTGCATCTGACAGATTCCCAGGCGAAGCCTAGCTGCCTGTAACTCGCGTCTCGCATAACTTGCGCCGCATCTCATAGCATCACTCAAAGTAGCGAACTGGTGCTATCCAAATAGGCCATCCTGATCTCGTGATGGAGGCCTTCGTAAAAACGCTCTATCCTTCTTTCTTCGGTGGACACCAAGTCTGGTGCAAATCTCTCTAGAGCTCTAAACCTAGTCTCGTATTGTACCACCGTCATGGGTCCCTGCCTCAGCGTCTGGAATTCTCGTTCCTTTCTCTTCCTGATGTTTGGCGGGAAATACTTTCCATCGAATTCCGCCCTAAATTCCTCCCATGTGATGTCCTGGGACTGACGATGGGCAAATATAGAATTCTGGACCGAACTCCACCATATCCTGGCTTCGTCCTGGAATGCTCCTGTGATGATGCGCACTCGGTGCTCCATCGGGCATGCCATAGTGTCAAACACACCTATGGCTGACGATATCCACAAGAATGCCTCTTCCGCGTCCAACTTTCCAAAGAACGGTCGTCCACCATTCTTCACGAACTTCTCGTACTGCCACAGTCCCAATTTCCTCGTATCCACTGATCTGTTCGATCCTTCTCCTTGCTCATACCGAGGAATTTGTGGTCCCGTACCTGCTGGTATACCGTCAAATCTTGCAGCTCCACTTCCACCTGCAGTCTGCCCGCTACCTATTGCTGCGGTTCCACTGATGTCCGGTCTCATCCTCGCCTGAAGGGGGGCAAATAGAGGAGCTGTCGTTGGAGTAGTCCTTTGCTGCAGCGGTGGAGGAGGAGGCGGCGGCACAGGGTCTGTGGAAACTGCTGGCTCTCCCGGTGCCTCTTCACCCACTGCTGGTCTCTTCTCAGTTCTGGCCACAGAAAGGGCTATCTGTCTGAGCTCTCTCCTGAATTCCTCCTGATCTTGCTGCATTTGTCTCCTAAATTCTTCCTGACTTTGCAGCATTTGTATCTGAGCTTCCGCCAACCTGGTGATCGCTGCGTCTCTCTCCTGTCGACTACTTCTGGTGCCGTAACTGTCACGACCACTGTCTCAGTCCCGGCGACTATCTCAGTCCCGATGACTATCTCGGTCCCGACGACTATCTCGGTCTCGGCGACTGTCTCGATGATGGCTCTCACCACGTCGGCTAGCTGAAACTGGCACACTGACCTCTACTGGTGGCATGGCAGTCCTAGGTTGACTGGAGGCGGCGTCACTGTGAACAGGGCTAGGACTATCCTGTCTGGCTACTGGAGGCGATGGGGTCCTGATCTACGTCCGGCGGGTCTGTGTCACCATCCTGCTAGTAGATTCCTAATCTGATCTACTCACCTGTCACACTACCGACTTGTAAGGAAATCTGTAAACCAAAAACATTAAAGATAGAAAAATACCTGTCGGAACAGCTCAGAGCAGCTTCGGCACACATGTAACCTGTAACACATCTACCATCTTAATCAACCAAGGGTTAGCTCTGATACCACTATTGTAACACCCCGTTTCGGCTCACCCGTGAACCGACCCGGAAATGTCACCGGCGACCGAACCGTTCGCTAATCTACTAGATTCGGTTAAGCCGACCAGGATCTACCCTCGGCGTCTCAAGATGGAGATGCAAATATGAAATGCATGGATGGGAATGATTGGGTTCTAACGTAGTCCTACATGCATGCTATGATGTACAAGCAACAAACCATGCAATGACAAGAAAATATTAATGAAGAATTATCCACAACAAAGGTATATAAATATTTTATCAAAATACGATAAAACATGATAATCTACCGTAGCATTCATCATTATCTCTTTCGTTTCAATTGAACCGAGCCTGAACTCCAAACTCACTACTCATTCATATTTATCCATTCATTTCATATCAAGCAATTTATCTAAACAAACACATCAAAATTATCATTCACGTAGCAATAACACACCGTCATTATACGATTACACGCGGCAGGTACATGTGTGCGCGGTTCCGTGCTGCTCCTCCGCAGTCCCGACAGCTTTCATCGCTCGCATTCCTCACCTACATATATATAGAAAAACCGTCAGTAACGAGTGTTACCGGCCCGGAAAATAACTAATATCAATCTGGCACAGGAGAGCAAACTCTCCTGTTGAATGAAAACCATATACTTCCTCAAGAACTCTCATCAGGGCACATACGGGAGCCGTCGCCCTCGGGTCGACAGCGTCCCCCTATCTTTCACATTCTCATGCCTCGGCCATTTCTCTATTGCTTCTCGCGTCAAATCTCATTCCTTTCCGCCCTCTGCACCTTCCATATTACTCCTGGCCTTGAGCACGAAGGCCGAGTACTCTCAGGCAGTCGCCTTCAGTACCCTTTGAAACCACAAGTCTAGACATGCGCTGCAATGCAGTACCCGTGAACCTCCACACTTCTCCGGGTTTGAGGAACTCAAAGGTGGAGTTGTCAGGATCCCTCGGGAATGAAACGGCCCGCACACCATTCCAGAGCCCACTATCGACACACACGTGCCCGCTCGCGTAGCACGGTAGTCGGATTTCCCTCATTCAGTCTCTCACGAAAACACGAAAACTATACATATATATAGGTCTGGGTTGGGATTTATACAATAGGCCCGAAGGCAACGTGAGCTGGATCTGAAGTTCGAAAACAAACTCGAGGGATCTCATCCTCGAGGGTTATTAATCCGGAAAATCGTTGGCTAAATGGCCCGAGTTAAGTGGGATTCGATAAAACGCCACTTAACTCGTCCTGCACATAATAAATCAAATACACAAGAGAGTAGCGTAAATCAGAGAACGAGTCCTAAACGGACCTGGTAGAAGCTCCAAACGGGTCCACGCGCCTAGGCGGCGAGCTCCTACACCGTACCTACACAATCAAGCTAAAAACTAACGCCCGCATGATGAATCACACATCCTATAGCATACACACACAATCAACACAATCACGCATCAATCAACACACATCAACCTATATCAATTCTAGCAAGTCTACTTAGGTTAGTTTGCATTAATCATGATCATTACCTAGTTACCCTAATTGGTTTCTTAACCTCCATTTTTAACACCACTTAATCAACAATTTCATATTTTATCCTTAATCAAATCTACATTTATATATATTATTATAACACACAATTCACCAATCCTAGCATGTAATTCTAATAATCAATACTTTAAAAAAATTAAATTAAAATAAATTATACCTCGCGTCGTCGAAAATCGGCGACGGCTAGGGTTCCCGTTTCGTGGCTCGAAACTCGAATTCGGCGCCTAGCGGCGTCCGAAGTCCGATCAGATTGGACCGGGTGCGTTCGGCGGATGATCCGGCGAATTTCCCACGAATCTAATTTTCCGGCGGTTCCGGCGGTTTTCCGGCGAGTGTCGGCGGTTTTCCGGCGGATTCCGACGGTTTTCCGGCGATGATTCGGGACAGGGCAATCAGGGGGTCTATCGGCACCAGCTCGACGAGCTCGGTCCGATGGTGGTGTCAAACAGGGTAACCGAGGCGGCGATGGCCGTCGACGGCGGCGTCGAAAATGGGCGGCGGCGGCGGCGTGCTCCGATCGGGGCTCCGGCCGGCCTCGACGGCGCTCGGGATGGTGGGGGAAATGTCGGCGACGGCGAGGGGGTGGTCGTCGGGGTCACAGCGGCGGCGGCGCGGCCCGGACGGCGGCGGAATCCGGCTCGAAGTGGCGACGGTCGAGGCGGCTTCGTGGCATCGTGGCGGCGCGCCGGCAGGCGATCGGTGGCCGGGGTCGGTCGGGGCGGCACGGCGACGGCGAGGGGACGACGGGCGGTTGGTTCCGGCGGCGGGGCGGCAGTCGACGGCGGTGGCGGCGACGAACGAAGTGGGCGGCGAGGGTTTTGGTGAAGAAGGGTCGGGAAAGATGAAGAAATGCTCTAGTGGCAGTTTCGTAAATAAGTATTGACTCGATTCCGACTCGAGTCAAAATAATAACTAGTTCGTAATAAATTCTAAAAAAATCTAGAAAAATATGGAAAAATTCCATAAAATAAAACAAACACAACAACATCCAAATGGCATGCTCTATAACTAATAACCCACCCGAATATAATCCAACGCGTCCTAACGCGTTATTCGGCCTAAAACTATTTCTCCGATCAAACATATAAAAAGAAAAAAATACTGCATACTTTCATATATTCTGATAACTCATTTCTCACCATCTTCTCGACGTTATCATCATATATTCAGGTACACCTGACTCTCATCGCTCATAACTCACGGCTGGTCTCGACTCAGCACGCGGTTCATGAAACTGACTCGAGTCACGGGTTTTA
>JAURVB010012433.1:0-23330 GCA_033002965.1 Piper betle
CCGGTGAGTGTCGGCGATTTTCCGGCAATGATTCGGGACTGGGCAATCGTGGGGTCTATCTGTACCAGCTCGATGAGCTTGGTCCAATGGCGGTGTCAAACAAAGCAGCCGGGGCGGTGATGACGTCGGCGGCAGTGTTGAAAACGGGCGGCGGCGGCGGTGTGCTCCGATCGGGGCTGCGGCCGGCCTCGACGGCGCTCGGGATGGTGGGGGAAATGTCGGCGACGGCGAGGGGTGGTCATCGGGGTCACAGCGGCGACGGCGCGGCCCACACGGCGGCGGAATCAGGCTCGGAGTGGCGACGGCCGAGGCTGCTTCGTGGGGCGATTCCGGCGTCGTGGCGGCGAGACGGTGGCCGGGGTGGGTCGTGGCGGCACGGCGACGGCACGGCGGGGCGGGGCGGCGTTGATCGGTGGCTGTACGACGTCGACGGCAGCGACGAGCACGAGGGCGGCGGCGGCGGCTAGGGTTTTGGATGAAGATGGGTCGAGAGGGAGAAAAATACCCTCAATGGTAGTTTCGTAGTTAAGTATTGACTCGATTCCTACTCGAGTCAAAATAATAACTAGTTCGTAATAAATTCTAAAAAATCTAGAAAAATATGGAAAAATCCCATAAAATAAAACAAACACAACAACATCCAAATGACATGCTCTATAACTAATAACCCACCCGAATATGATCCAACGCGTCCTAATTCGTCATTCGGCCCTAAAAATATATTCTACGATCAAATAAAAATAACAATCAATACTGCATACCTCCATATACTTGATAACCCATTTTTCATCATCTTTCAGGCGTTATCATTGTACACTTGAGCATACATGACCCTCATCGCTCATAACTCACAGCTGGCCTCAACTCAGCTTGCGGTCCATGAAGCTGACTCGACTCGAACCGACAGTTGAACCGACTGGTTCACTCCCGTAAAACTCTGGCTCGAGTCACGGGTTTTACAGTGGCGGCCAGAGTGGTGTTGACGGTGAGGATGAGGTCAGCGTTGAAGTGGATGGGGAGAAAGGGTTGAGTGGTGTTGCAGTGGTATTTTTGTTATTAAAAGTTGACTCGACTCTTACTCGAGTTAAAATAATAGCTAACTCTTAATAAATTCTTAAAAAATCTAGAAAAATAGGGAAATCCCATAAAATATAATATGCACCATAATATCACAATGACATATTCTATAACTAATAACCCACCCAAACTGCACTATAACGTGTCCTAATATATTATTTGACCTAAAAATAATTCTACTATTAAATACATAAAAACCATAACTACATATTGTCATATACTCTGATAGCTCATTTCTCATCATCTTTCTGACATTATTATCATATACTCAGGTACACTTGACCCTCATCACTCATAATACACGGTTGACCCTGACTCAACATACGGTCGTGAAATTGACTCGATTCTAACCGACTACTGAACCAACTAATTCGATAATGCAAAACTCTGACTCGAGTCATGGGTTTTACACTCGTCGCCACGCATGCACCTCCTAGGGTTTGGTTTGAACCCCAACATTGTAGCCAACTCGTCGATCGCCGTACGCCGTCGCTGTAGTCTCCGTATGCCGTCGCCACAGTCTCCGTCACTGGCTTCAGCATTAGGTATATGTCCCTGTTGATTTATTTGATTTTATTTCATAGTCATGGATATCATTGCTTGATGGAATTGAGATGATGACATATGGATTGATTTGAATATGGATTCTTTGATGAAATTATGGAATTAGAATTGAATAAGTTAACATGATACCAATAATAACTAATCAAGAACACTGGAATTGAATGACAAGTAGGAGTCCTAAATCTTTACTTATTAGGGTAAATACTCGCGGGTAATGTTAAAGATAATGGAAGGATTAGAGTTATTCCTAGTTACTTATTTTGTTGTCATGATTTGGTGGAGAAGTAGTTATCATTCTAGTGATAAAGAAGATATGTAATAAGTGATTTAAGTCTCAAGGTTATTAAATATATGTGCGCTTTAGTAATTGATTACGGTTTAGGATTCTGAAATTGTTGAAATGATGGCTAACAAAAGTAATAGTTCCATTATAGTAGCACTGCTAGATTATTTAGGAACTAATAATGATAAATTGAGAATAAAGCTAGATGTGAGTAATGATAGCGAATGAAGGTGTTTCTACATCTTAGTTAGTAATTATGCATCACTTACCAGGTTGCTGTGTAAGAAAGAGGTAATAAGGACTTTGGTTTTCATGGTTAGGGTTAAGTATTGGGAGTACTCAGGTTATGTTAGTAACAACTTTTATTTTCCAATTTCATGTCTTGCTATGTTCTTTATTTGACTAACTATAATGTTAGGTAGTTATTCATTGCATTCATGCATCATGTAATTAGAATTAAGCATTAGTATTTAGTTGTGATGTCTAGGTACGAACAAGGAGCTCATCGCCTAGGCATGTGGCCTTGCTTGGAGTTTCTACTAGGTCCGTTTAGGAATCGCCTCTAGATTTTTGTTCTATTCTATTGAGATTTGTTTTATTGATTGCAGGATGGGTTAAGAGGTGTTTTATTAGATCCAACTTAACTCGGGTCATTTATCCGATAGTTTTCTATATTAATAACCCTCGAGGATGAGATCCCTCGACTATGATTTTAAAAATAAGATTCATTATAAGTTGCTTTTGGGGCTATTATATAAATCTCTTCCCAGACCTATAAGCTAATTATTACACTTTTAGGGGACACTTTGTCCATTTTATTTTAGAAATTCTATCAATTTTATCGTGATTATTTTTAAATGTGAATTGTTTGTCATGTCATTCACGTAGTATCCTCTTAGGGTTTCTTGCATCTCATGCATGCATAACGATATTTATCTTTCATCTTAAGATGTCGAAAGTAGATCCATTCAGGTTAGGTTCGGGTTAGCCAACTTAATCGGGTGACCCGTAACATTTCGGTTTAGTTTGCGAGTGAATTAGATTTGGGGTGTTACACAGGTAGTCTGACCAATAGGGCCTATATAATAATCAACAACACTATGTGGTTCGGATACACTCGAGGGAGGCAACAGGTTGAATACTGCTGAAATATATAGTGCTTGTAGGTAGTAAGCTGATATCATGTGTGTGTGTGTGTGTATGTATATATATATCACACACACACACACACACGATATCAGCACTATAGGTGGGTACCAACTGAGCCCTTCGGTGATGCCACCCATCCTATCCATCTCACATACAAGTCAAAATCTGAAAACATAATACATATATCAAGTCTTGGCATGGACATGTCTTATAGCGTTAAAGTGTGACTTTGAACTCAATCTTATAATATTTTGAAAACTTATCAAGGGGTGTCATCATTTAGGTTTTATTAATCCTGAAGATCGATTAAATGACCCATAGGTAATAGGATCTAACAAAACCCCACTAACTACGTTCTATGATGTGAATCAAATCACGTAAGCCAAACAGAAGAGAGTCCTAACGGACTTAAAAAGAGCACATCATCCAACTACGGCAAGCCCAACTCTGAGCGGCCTAGCAATGCGAACAACTACATGCTCCTATATGATGAATGTGTGCACAGTCTTAAATACAGCAATGATGCATGACATGCAACAAGAAATTAATTAAGCACACACTGATCTAATCTGATCTAATAATTGTGCTAGCACGTGTATTCTGATATCGTGCAATAAACTGAACATGTTAATAAATCGTGTCCTAAAATCATAAATGTGATGTCAGGTATATTAGGAACATTGGGGCATAAACCCACACAATTGGGATATCAAACGTTGTCGGCGTGTTCAGGGATCTAAACACCTAAACTTGAGATATCCTAATATATTAAAATATCACGCAGTATCTAAATCATTATTAAAATAATCTACTATGGTGGGTCAATTAGTTGGCAACCCAACGGTTAAAACGCCAATGCAAATTGAGATCTACAACTTAAAAGATGTTGAATCAGATAGATTTGATTGGCTCATGCGGAACGAATTGAGATATTACAATCACCTAACCCAACTATGCAAATAATAATTTTTATTAATTAAATCTTTTATCATTTAATAATTTAGTTAATTTTATTATGAAATTAATTAAGATTACAAGGTTGGTTCATTTTAAAACAACGACACGAAAATTATTATTATGTTCCTTAATTAATTAATCAATATTTGGTGCTTGATCCGGCAACTCAGAGGTGGCCTAAATTTATAAAGTTCACTTTTTTATCATTACAACCTTGATTATGTCATTTAAGAAGTGTTTTAATGCACATAATCATCAAATGCACAAAACACAACCCAAACAACATTAAAGATGCAAACTTCATATAAATAATTAAATTGTTATAATGATCCAACATGAAAAATATATTGAATAATATACCAAAATGATCAAAATAATATAATCTACATTATTCTAACAAGATATATATAAAGCAGTGCAAATCATGCAAAACAACTAAATAAAAGGGGAGAAAAACATACCCAGAAGCAGAGGAAGAGAAGGAGGAAGAAACGGTAAGAAAAGGAAGAGAAAGGAGAGGAGAAAAGAGGGGGAGAAGATGGGAGGAACAGCCATGGAGGAAGGGAAGGAGAGGAGAGGGTTTGGAGAAGAGGGTGGCTAGGGTTTTATATAAAAAACTGATCTGCGCACCAGAGATGTGGTGCTCACTAATGAGCATTGCAGCATTGAGCACACGAATGTGAACCGCACGCATGTCAGTGCCGTGGCGCTAAACCCCAAGCCAGCAAAAGAGAAGGGAAAATGAGGGGAAAGAGAGGGCTAATCGGGGAAGGCTGCTAGGGCACAACGAGGGCTAAAAGGTACGCCAAGGATGCATGCAACTTCACTCTAAAACAATTGCCCTATACTAACTAAATATCCAAAACCACAACAAGGCCACAACTCGGTAATTGAGGCCGACAGGATAAAACTCATTGGTGGATGCGCCTAATGTCTAAATCTACAACAACATACAAGGACCCACTTAGCACCAATCTGATCGAATTGGACTAGCCAAACACTAACCGAGTTGAACCAAATCCAAACTGCTCGCAAAAACACTGAACAAATGGGTTGGGTTTTACAATTTATCTTCTATGGCCAATGAAGCGAAATCGAGGAATAAGACCCCAGCTGAAGCCCTATTCCGCCTGCACCGGAGTCATCTGTGACGGCCTGATACGTCGCAAGAGCAAGAGAAGACAAGAAGATCTCACCAGTTTTTTGTTCTGCAGGTTCGAGACCTAACTATTCTAGAGACTTTTCGGCCAACTTCGGCCATTACCAACTTATTCAAGACCAGCCATGTGAAGCCTTTATTTTCCTTTCCATTCCTAGACCTTGCCATGTCACCGTCAAAGCTTGCCCTTGCCGAAAAACAATAGAGAAGCCCACCGTTGGACGAGAAAGACAGACCCACACCACCGTCTTTGAGGCTGTCGTTCGGCCAACCTAGGTGACCCCCAGCCGTGTTATCATGTCCAATAGATTCCTTTCACAGGCAGCTACAAACTTTGACCAAATGCACAGCCATCCGCCCGCCAATTATCTAAAAAGATCCCCAAAAATACAACGATATACCCCTATTGTCAAAACTTTCCGACAAGCTCATTGCCGGCCACCACCATCTCCGATCACCAGACCACCGCAGATTGACTCCTTTCTATGTGGCCTCCAGATCTAGCCAATTCATTGTTGCCGGAGCTGAGAAGTCCCCGGCTTTGGACCATTGCACCCATGCTAGCTGGGTCCATCGGGCCTAACTAAGTGTCTGGGTCATGGTTGCATGAATCGGAATCGGAATCGGAATCGGTTTTCCACGGAATCGGAATCGGAATCGGAATCGGCAGAATCGGTTCAGTTGAATCGGCCTGAATCGGTCCAAATCGGTCATATACAAAAATTTGCCAACTCATAACAGAAATACCTGAAATACATAATTATATAATTTCTCAACATAAATACACAAATTCAAGTATTTATACAACAATCATAAAGGTATGTAATTATGACAATACAACGGTAGAGTCATACCTGAAAGAACAAATAAGAACATACCTGAAAGAACATACTCTTTATGTAATTCAAATAAGAGCAAACCTGAAGAACATACTCTTTATGTAATGAACACAATTTCATATAATTACATACCTAAAAGAGCATCACAATTTATCATCATAATACCACAATATCATAAGTATATACACAATGTTCATATATCATCATCTGTGTTCTATCAAATAATAACAACAAGACATTAATACAAGTCCAAAAAATGAATGTTCAACACAATTTTACGTAGTGCTTAATACTAAATCATCTAATTCATCATCTGAATCATCTTCGGAGTCCGAATCATTATCACCAATCCAAATTTACCCAAATTTTCGTTCGGCCGCCGATTCCACCCGAACTCCTCGCCTTTGCGCTCCACAGCACACTTCGCAGTGCTGTCGGCCGGCCACCTGTTGGAGGCGGAGTTGCGAGGGCGGTGGCGTGGTCGGAAGGTCAGGCGGAGCTGAGGTCGGACGGACGGAAGCGCGGAGGAGGGCGGCCGCCGATTCCACCCGAACTCCTCGCCTTTGCGCTCCACAGCAGGTCGGGCGGAGCTGAGGTCGGACGGCGGTGGCGTGGTCGGAAGGTCGGGCGGAGCTGAGGTCGGACGGCTTATCAATGTATGTTTTTCAGGACAAGGACACAAAATTACATGAAGAAATCACCAAGTTTCTCTTATAAAGAACTTACAGGGGGCGCTCCCAGTGCCATTTGAAAGTCAAATCTCTGAACAAGCATTGAAAGAGCTACAACAGTCTGCAAGCAATGCAATTTGTACCGTCACCATCTTGCTTTCCCTACTTAATTGCACATAGCAGCAATAGCCTACTTGATCATAATAACTATATGATTTGATTCAGATGAAACTGGAGGTTGGTGATGCTTACCTCAAATGTCGCAAACATGTCACCCACACACTTTCTAGGGCCACCACCAAATGGTAAGTAGCTGTAGGAAAGATAGCCTTTCTACAGTTAGAAAATAGACGAATAACTTGAAATATAAAGAATGCATTGCACTTCATAAAAGAAAACTTTGGCTTTAAAGAGTGACCTGAAATTCTGGTTGATCTCATTTGGGTTTGGACCATCTACAGGCCATCTTTCGGATTAAATTTATCTGCATCTATCCAGTGCTTAGGAGAACGATGCAGGTTCCACACGGAGATAAAAATATCCTCACCCCTGGCAGATGAAAATAAAAAAGAGTAAATTGACAAAAGAAAGACTGTCAATGCTGATAGAAGAAATCTGTACTTCATAGCAATGGAGATTACAATTGTTCAAAAAGAATGGAAAAAAAACTCCATAAATATTATCAAACACAAGATGTTAACTAAATTTTATCAATTTTAAGTTGCTTATTTACCACACCTAGAAAATTTTGCCACACTATTTTTTCTCACGCCAATTTCATTTCAGTGAATACAGTTATGCATGAATGAGGAACCAGTTAAATGGTTATTATGACTTTGGGCAAGATATATGATACCGTTTTATTGGATAAATCCTAAGTACATCATCATTCATTGATCGACGGATCAACACTGGTGGCTGAGGGTAAAGCCTTAAAGACTACAATAAAGATGGTTATAGAACCTCATATCATAACAATTATTGCTTCCTCATCAAGTAAGTTTAAAGCCCGTACTTCGTTAATTACTCTGGTAGCATACTTCAATTTCTTCATGTCTTCTATAGTTGGCAACCGATCTCCTAAAATTGAATCAACCTACAAAAAATATAAAAGTAATAAAAAACTAAACATTCATATAAAAGACTATTAAAAATAGCCAAGCACGATAAACTTTTTGTGCTAACCTCATTTTGGAGTTTTGCCATGACGCTTGGTTCCTGCATGATAGCCTATAGCTGTAAATTGATCGTAAATACCAATCATAGTTGTTTTAAATTATTAAATTTCAGTTACCTTAGACAGCAAATAAAATGTCCAAGTCAGCACTGCAGCAGATGTTTCATGTCCAGCTATTTGCAGGGTCATCAGATCGTCACGAAGTTGCTTACTAGAAACCTACATCATAAAACAAAGAAGCTAACCATTGAAAGTCAAACCAAGTAATTAAGCAATTTACAACAGATTCAATTAAAACACAAAGAATACATCATCTTCTGATGCTAAAAGGAAGTGAAGGGTGCTAGGATCTTGTTCATTCATGTAATCTTCATTAAACTGTAAATCTTCTTCATCCACCATTTTCTGCACGAATCCAAGCAATGGAAAAGTGAGCAATAAACGAAAACAAACAAAAGAAAAACAGTAACATTGCAATTCAACGATTTGCATATTCAGTTGTCAGAAGTATATATATCTTTGAGCGCTAGCAAATGTCAGGAGTTTTTTCTTCAATCATTCCAAGCTCTTAGAGGACCCAGTATGCATAGCTGGAGTTCAGAGACATATTACCTTGCATGTTGCGACTAACTCATCAAGTGTTTCATTGATCAGCTTGAGTGCAGCCGTGACCTTTCTTTGTCTAGGTGAAATATCTTTCCAAATTGGAATATCCCATATTGGGATAGGAGAAACACTACGATCTTCTGCTTCTCGCAAGACTGTATAAACTGCCTGCTTGTCACAGAAAAGATGTACCCTTTGTCACATATATGAAAACACACAATTGGAAAACACATCTACTAAAAGCTTATTTGTACCTCAACAACACCAGTACCGTTTGTTAGAGAATCAAAATCATAATTAAATACTGCCTTTCCAATGACATCTAAAGTCAATCGTGAAAACAGTGATTCCATTTCCACATCCTCTCCATCACATGCTGCCGCGTCCCACTTCGGGCACAGCCTCTTCGAAGCCTCCCCAAATAGGCTAATCATAGCGGTTACATACCATTGTTTAAGATATATAAGAACGTCAGCAGGGACACATGGCAGCACCAAGAACGAGAAAGGGTACATTCAATATAGAAGAATAAAACATAAGCAAAATTATCATTTTAAAGACCTTCTGATGCAAGGCTGGAACAATAGCCCTCCGGCGGAGTCGCCATATTTCACCATCAGCTGGGATCAACCCCTTCCCCATCACAAACTCTAAGATTTCTGCCAAAATCCCCTGCTTAGAAATACACAACGCATCTACTTCACACAGTTTGAAGCAGCTTGGAGAGCTAACACAAGATAAAACTACACAGACACAATGATATCAACACCTTGGAGTAAGCCTTGGAATTTTCTCTGAGTATGTGCTTGGCAATCGTAGGATCAGATACTATAAGAAAGGTCGGGCGGAGTTGAGGTCGGACAGCGGAGGTGCGGCAGAAGCGCGGCAGAGGGCGGCGAGCGACGGCAGAAGCGGGGGAGGGGCATGATTTTAGGTTTTTAAAATCAAAATTACCATTTTACCCATGCTGAAATAATTTAATAAAAATCATACCTAGGATATTTTAATAATTTATTAAAAAAACCGATTCCGATTTAAATCGGCCGATTCCTCTTCCGAATTAAATCGGTCGGAATCGGGCGAAATTGCCCGATTCCGAGGCCGATTCGGGGCCGACTAATTTGGCCCCGAAATCGGATTGGCGCGACGCCGATCTGATTTAAATCGGCCGATTCCACTCGGAATTGGCCGATCCGTGCAACTCGGGTCTGGGTCCATCATTGAACCCATGCTAGCCTTGTCTGGTTCAAGTCTTATTCATTCTGGGAGCGATTCAATAGCCTTCCTGTGCTTTATTTCGCGCAAAATTCAGTACCTCAATGTTTTTCGACATTTTGGATTCATCGGTGAAGTTTATTCTTTCGTCAGAGCGTGCACACTCGGAATCATCAAGTCAAAATCAGCAAAAATCTACTTTGATTGTAAATTGTAAAAATTGTCAAGCAATGAATTGTAAGCAGTGCCTCACTGTGGATTAACTAATGGATTCACATTGAACCATGTGGAACGACGTAAAAATTTTTTCTTATCTCTTATTTTTATGTTGTGTTGATAGGTAACTCATGATTTCAATGACAAATGCACTTACTTTGGGTCAACCCTATCTAGACTCATCACCACACACATGCATCTTGGCTTTCCGTCAAGCAAAGGTGCATTATTTCATGTAACCCAACTCAAATACCGGAAAATTAAGTCATTTAAAAAATACACCCATAAATTGTATTAATATATGTGACACCCCTAAATCGTAAATAATATATCAAATCACAATTAAATTATAAATTCCTCTCTTAGATGGTTTGGTTTTGGATGGTTTTTTTACCAATGCTGTACAACTCAATATCAACATATGTATTTTTTCGCAATAACAAATCATCATTGTTATAAAAATTTAAGGGAGTAAACTTAATATTTAAAACAATAAATTATTATATATTTTATTTGAACCCAAATTAGCCCTCCTGATATTATCACGAACTCTTTACTTTGTAGCCGAATCCTATGAAAGATTATTATTTTGATTTTATCTATCATTTAATTTAAAAATTGACAAAGAAAAAAAGTGGTACCCGACTTCCCGAGTTGCTTGGTGAAGGAAGTGGACTTCGGAAACTTCACAGGAGCGAGAGGAACACTCGAGGTGAAATAAAACAGTGTTTCCCTTTCTTCTAATTGTGTAATTCCGAATTTCCGCATGGGTCTGAATCAAAATCATAGCATCGATCAAGTTCATGTGTGAAGATACACCCCAATTGGAGCAATCATGGATCTCTCCAGCAGAATCAGTAACCAGGCCACTATTTACCATGCTCAGAGCCAAGGCATTGAGACAGCGCTCGGAGGTGCCTCGCCCAAGAAGCGAAAGAGCTCGACCAAGGAATGGGTTCTCCGCAGTCTGCCCTGGGAAGAGCTCTCCTTCTCTCCACCCAGCCGCCCACGTCCTAAATCTCAACAGCACCGACGCTGATCAGACTACAAAGGTTCGACGGCAACCGTCGAGAGCTAATGGCGAGACTGTTGGGGAGCCCGAGCCGTCCATTTGCTTTCGGCAAGTGATTATTGATTCTGCCGCCGAGAAGCTCAAGTTCTATTTGGATTTATAGATTTTTGACGTATAAATTGTATAGTATATTATTATTAAAGTTTGATTTAAATTAAATTGATCTATTAAAGATAAGATTAATAAGTTATTAATATTTAAGATAAATATGGATAAATATATTTAGTTATTATTTTCATAATTTTTAATTTATGATAGGTTAAATTGAAATTATGAAAAATAAAGATAAATACGGTTATGGTCCCGAATGAGCATGTATTTTTCTTTCGGGTATTTCATTATTTAGAAACTTTGGTTTTGAAGAACCGGTGTTGAATTTGGAAGATCAAAACCTAAATAAAGAAAGAATTATTTTACTTTTATGAATTAAGGTGTGCTTCCGTTATTAAATTTTATTTTTTTAATGATTTAATATAAAGAAGAAGAAGGTTTTATTGTGATGTTTTTTATCTGTATAATTTGGTTAAGTTAAATATACAACAATTGGTATCAGAGGATCTTCATATTAGATCATTAAGAATTAATTTGATTTGTGTTTAATTTTATATCAAGATTCAGAAAAAGATAGATCCCAAAATAAAATCTTATTGGAATTGTCTAGTTCTATATTACATCTAGATCTATTGATTTAGGATCCCAAAATAATACTAGTTTGTAAGAGGGAATAAATTAATATGGTATTCAACCCATTGGGAGTACCCCAAATTTGGTATTAGTTATTGTCATTTTCACAAATGTGGGAAAGGAAAATATAAGAAATTTGTATATGAGATATTTATTCTCAAATTAAGGTCCTCTTTTGGTAAAATATCAAATTAGGAAAATAAAGTTCCAAAAGAAAAATGTTATAATTTCAGAAATTTTCAAATGAAGATACTTTTATAACATTTTTCAGTTTATGTTATTTATATTTAGGATTACTAAATTCAAATTATGGTTCAGTTATAATTAATATTTTAGAATTTATTAATTACTACAATATAATACCAAAGTAGCCTATTTTGTAGAAATTAATTTATTTTAAAATGTTAAGACTATTGTGGGTATATGATTAATGTGAATATTAATCGGCCCAAAAGAAGGCTAATATTTTACTGAGTTATATACACATTTCTAGAAATAAATATAGGATAATTATCAAGATTTCATGTGAATAATAAATTAGTCTAAAGATAGATTTATTATTTGATAGGATTTATTATCTATATTTAATTACTCCACTAAGAGTACCACTTACAAATTAATATTTCTGTCCAAAGACAAAATATTAATGTTGTGCTAGGTATCTTTTGATGAGATTTACCATTGTTTGAATTATTAATCTTATTATGTGCATGTTATTTTATTTTATTTTCAGTTAATCAATCTACTTCTATAATTTCTGCCAACATCAATTCAGCTCCAATGCTTGAAGATAATTTTAAGGATTGGAAAGAGAGCGTGATGATCGTTCTCGGCTGTATGGATCTTGACCTTGCATTAAGGACTGAACAACCTACTTCTCTTATGAACAAAAGTTCCATTGTGAAAAAATAGGACATTAAGAAGTGGGAATGTTCAAATCTCATGAGTCTTATGATCATGAAGTGTGGAATTCCAGAGACCTTCAAGGGCGATGTGTCTGAAAAGGTTACTACAACCACTGAGTTTCTTAAAAAAATTGAAAAGTGTTTTGTAAAAAATGATAAGGCTAAAACAAGTACGTTTTTATCAAACTTGATTTCAATAAAGTTTAACGGCAAGACAAGCATAAGAGAGTACATCTTAGAGATGTCAAATATTGCTTCAAAACTAAAAGCACTAAGGTTAGAGCTATCTGAAGATTTGCTCGTGCATTTAGTTTTAATTTCTCTTCTAGCATAATTCACTCAATTCAAGGTCAGTTACAACTGTCAAAGGGAAAAATGGACTCTTAATGAGCTCATTTCTTATTGTGTGCAAGAAGAATAAAGGTTAAAGCAAGAATAGGCTGAAAGCACTCCCTTGGCTAGTACCTATCAGGACAAAAATCAAAAAAGAAAAAGGGCTAAGGAAGCTGGTAATGGTTCTCACAAGCAACAGCAAAAGAAAGAAAATCAGGCTTCTTACTATTTCTTTTGTGGTAAACCTAGAGATATAAAGAAGGAATGTACTAAGTATCACGCTTGGCATGTAAAGAAAGGTCTATTTCTTAATTTTGTTTGTTCTAAGGTTAATTTAGCTTCAGTGCCAATACACACTTGGTGGCTAGATTCGGGTGCTACTTCTCACATAAGTGTGTCAATACAGGGTTGCTTGAGTTGCTGAAAGCTAAATGATGCTAAAAGATTTATCTATGTAGGTGATGACAAATTAGCTATAGTTGAAGCAATAGGGACTTATAGATTATTATTTAAGACAGGATATTATTTGTATTTAAAAGAGATATACGTAGTATCGTCTTTTAGACTGAATTTTGTTTCTATTTCTATGTTGGACAAATTTGGTTTCTCTTGTTCATTTAAAAATAATAACTTTAGCCTTTTTAAAATTCAAATATTGTGGGTACGAGTTCCTTCTAGTTTTATGATAATCTATATTTACTTAATACTATTGCATCTTTTAATTAAACTTTCCATGTGTATTTACATGGTACGAAAAGAAATCAACAAATAAGAATTCTGATTTACTCTGGCACAGGCGTTTAGAGCACATTTCTAAATAATGAATTGAACGACTTATGTCAGATAGAATTCTTGATTCTCTTAATTTATCAGATTTTCAGAGTTTGTGCTAAGTGCATTAAGGGAAAACAAACAATTATAAGGAGACTAGGTGCCAATAGATCTTCAAGCATTTTAGAACTAATACATACGGATATTTTTGGGCCATTTCCTATGGCTTCTTGGAATGGTTAACAATATTTTGTTAGGTTCATAGACGATTATTTTTATTATGGTTAACTTTATCTCATTCATGAGAAGTCTCAAGCATTGAATATGTTTAAGGCATATAAGGTTGAAGTTGAAAACCAACCTGACAAAACTATTGAGGCTATCAGATCTGACTGTGGTGGTGAATAGTTTGGTAGATATGATGGATCTAGTGTACAATGTCTAGGACCATTTGCCAAATTCCTAGAAGAGAACGGAATCGTCGAAAAATACACAATGCCAGGTACTCCTAGCATGAATGGTGTTGCTTAGAGATGAAACCGAGCATTAAAAGACAAGGTGAGAAATATGATTGCTCATACTACTTTACCTGATTCATTATGGGGTGAGGTACTAAAGACAACAACATATCTTCTTAATAGAGTACCAATAAAAGCAACAATTAAGGCCCTTTATAAATTGTAGATTGGAAACAAGCTCAATATTAAGCATTTAGCACTAGTTCAGTTGAGGCAAGGACTTATAGCCCAAATGAAAGGAAACTGGACTCAAGAACAGTTAGTAGCTATTTTGTTAGGTACTCTGAACGATCTATAGGGTATAAGTTTTATGATCTCACAACAAGGTCATTCTTTGAGACGGAAAATGCCCAGTTCTTTAAGGATGTTAAGTTTGGAAGGGAAATGAAGTTAGAGACTATGCCTTAAAAGAAAAATCTATTTATCTTCCCATGATTGTTCTTGACAATAATTAGGATTATATTCCTGATGTTGTTCAAGAAACCATGCTAGAATTACAAGACAATGTCAAGAATCTCCCTAATCACAATCTTCAAGTTATACCTGAAGAGAAAACTCAACAGCCTCATGAGCAAATGCCATTGAGAAGATCCACAAGAGAAAAAGAAATGCAATTTCAAATGATTATATCATTTTTCTCCAAGTACATGAGGATAACAATGAAATGGTGGAAGATGATCAAATCAACTTTCATCAAGCCATGAAGAGTTTTAATTCTCAAAAGTGGATTGATACAATGAACGAAGAGATGAAGTCCATGAAAGCTAATGATGTATTCAATCTTGTCCTATTGCATGAAGGTGCGAAACCTATTGGTTGTAAATGGATATTTAAAACCAATAGGGATTCAAAAGGTGATGTAGAAAGATATAAGACTTGTCTTGTTGCGAACGGCTTTACTTACAAGGAAGGCATCGATTATAATGAGATTTTCTCTCTAGTTTCATTGAAAGATTCATCCAGAATAATTATGGCATAAGTGGTATATTTTGATCTTGAGTTACATCATATGGATGCAAAGACTACATTTCTAAATGGTGACATTGATGAAACAACTTATATGGTTTCCAAATAAAAGAAATATGGTTTGCAAATTAAAGAAATTCATCTATAGACTTAAGCAGGCTTCTCGTCAATGGTATCACAAATTTCCTCAAGTTATTCTCTCGTTCGGTTTTGAGATGAATGTGATTGACGACTGTAAATACTATAAGTTTAGTGGGAGTAAGTATATTTTGTCTAATTTTATATGTTGATGATATATTGCTTGCCAGTAATGATATAGGCTTTGTACACGAAACCAAGAGTATTTTTATCAAAGAAATTTGAAATGAAAGATCTTGGAAATGTGTCTTTTGTATTAGGAATTCAAATACGTCGGGATCGCTCTCATTGTATACTTGGATTATCATAAAAGACCCATATAGAAAAAGTGTTTAAGAGATTTGACATGCAAGACTGTAAACTAGGAGATACCCCTGTTTCTAAAGGAGACAAATTTAGTCTCAATCAATGCCCTACAAATGACATAGAAGGAAAGGAAATGCAAAAGATTCTCTTTACCTCTGTAGTGGAAAGTCTTATGTATGCTCAAGTATGTACACGTCTAGATATTGCGATATTGTTGGAATGTTGGGCAGATATTTAAGTAATCCTGGATTAGATCATTGGATAGCAACCAAAAGAGTCATGAGGTATCTTCAAAGAACAAAATATTACATGTTTATATATCAGAAGTCAGATCAACTTGAGATCATTGGGTATTCTGATTCCGATTTTGCTGCATGTCAAGATAGTCGTCTATCCACTTTTGGCTATGTCTACCTGCTTGCTAGAGGAGCTATTTCTTGGAGGAGTGCTAAGCAGACACTCATAGCTTCTTCCACCATGGCAACTGAATTTATAGCATTTTATGAGGCATCCAATCATGGAATATGGTTGCAAAATTTTATCATAGGGCTACGCATTATTGATAATATTAAAAGACCACTTAAGTTATTTTGTAACAATCATTCTGCAGTATTATATTCAAATAACAATATGAGCTCATCTAAATCAAAGCATATAGAGATCATGTTCCTTAATGTGAAATAAAGAGTTCAAAGTGGTAAAGTTTCTATAGTGCATATTGGGACAAACTCCATGGTTGCCGATCCACTTACTAAAAGTTTACCGCCCAAGTCTTTCATGAGCGTGTTGTTCATCTGGGTGTTGGATCATTTGATGATATGTTACTTTAGTGGGAGTTTAGTTTGCGTTTTGTATGTGAATTGCAGTATTTGGTTTATATTTCACTCTATTTTGGTGATCTCATAAAGTTGGACCAGTTGAAAATAGTTTTGTTTAGATCAAATTACATGTAATTTTCATGCTACACATCCATACTTGATCTATGTCATTTAATTATGTTGATGTACATGACCACTGAGTTGCAAAATTGGCCGATTCCACTTGGAATTGGCTGATTTGAATCGGATTGGAGGGTTTCTGATTCAAAAAATCAGCAAATCGGTCTTGCATAGGCTGAATCGAGTTCCGCCTGATTCAGGCTGATTATGGAATAAGCCCAATTCCGCGACAGTGGTGATAGACTCGGCGGGGGGAGGATGGGGCGGCGATGGGCGAGCGGGGGCGGTGACTGGGCTAGGTGGGGGCAAGGAGGAGAGGATTTGGAGGGGCGGAAGGGGGTGGCGGTGCGGGGTGACGATGGATGACCGGGAAGTGCGCGGTGGACGACTGGGCCGGTGCAGAAGGGGGTGGCGGTGTGGGGCAGGGCTGGGGGTGTAGGGTGGCGCAGGGTGGGGCCGACGGGGGAGGCGGGGCGCGGCGATGGCGACAAGGGAAGGAGGGCGGCGGGTGTGGGAGAGAAGAGGGGAAAGAAATATAGAAATAGTTGTGGAATTCTCGTAATTAAAACTTTACTCGAATTCGACTCGAGCCAAAAATAATAACTAACTCTAAATAATTTAAAAAAATCCAAAAAATATGAAAAAATACTATAAAAGATAATACATACCATAATATCAAAATGACATGTTCTATAACTAATAACCCACTAATTTTGACTAAGTTGAAATTTTTGTATAGGATTGATTTGGACCAATTCAACTAAACCAATTCTTGGCCGATTCGATCCGATTCAGTGACTCCCTCAAAAACCGATTCCGATTTTTGCAACTATGTGTGACCATGGATGGATTTAGTTACGATATATGTAACAAAAATCGCTTTGATCCTATATTAACATAATTAATGGACGAGATTGTTATTTTTGGAATAATAGCATTGTTATTTTGGAGCTCATAAAGTTATATGGTGATAAACAATTATCTTTATATATATAGTCCAAGTGAGAGATTGTTGGATTTTGGATATATATATATATATATATATATATATATATACACACATGTATATATAATTGTATCATATGCTCTTATTAAGGTTTGGACTAAAGTAAATTGATCTATTAAAGTTAAGATTAATGAGCCATTAATATTTAAGATAAGCATGGATAAATATGTGTAGATACTATTTTAGTAATTTCTAATTTATGATGAGTTAAATTGGAATTATGAAAAATAAGGTTAAATACGGTTTTGGTCCCTAAATTTGCCCATAGTTTTTCTTTCTGGTATCCCATCATCCAGAAATGCTGGTTTTGGAGAACCGGCATTCAATTTGGAAGATCAAAACCTAAAGAAACAAAGAATCGTTTTGCTTTTATGGATTTGGGTACACTACCATTATTAAATTTTATTTTCTTGATGATTTAATATGAAGAAGAAGAATAAGGTTTTATTGCAATGTTTTTTATCTGTCTAATTTGGTTAAGTTAAATACACAACACTTGCTTGTCGGGAAGTGCCCACTGTCCAGGCCAAGCTAGGAACATATACGGAAATGTGTGCCAGCGAAGCTGAGATTGGATGGTGAATGGTTAGTCACGGTGTCACGGACTGATCAAGCTGGACAACGAGGATGACATGCTCACAATTTGGCCGAGGGGCCGGTGGTTTGTTAGAGGGCATTGGATTAAGGTTTTCAAGTGGACTTTGGATTTCCAGCCTTCTGACTGAGGAGTCATCTATTACCCCGGATGTGGATTTCCTTCCCTTCCTTGCCTGTTGTTTGTTTTTAAGAGCATCTTTTGCATGCTATTGTGAAATTGGTTGTTGGAGTCATTTTAATGGATGCTCCAACCAAGAAATTGTCATGGATTAATGGAGTTAGAGTATGTGTGGAGGTTGATCATCTTAAAGAGAACCCTCATAGGGGGTGGATTGGCGTGGAGAAGAGAGGGTTGTGGCATGCTGTGAAGTACGAGAGATTGCCATTTCCTACTGTACTAATTGCAGACAACGAGTGCATTCATTGGGGATCTGCAAAGTCAAAAGGAACTAGGGCTGCTAAACAAGCGAGCGAGCCGAGCTCACCTTGTGTTCGAACTAGATTCGAAAAACTCGAAGTTCGTTCGAACCCGACTTGAGATTAAACGAGTTTTGAGTATATATGCTTGAAATCGACTTGAATATTTCTGAAAGTGTTTGAGTTCGACTCGAGGTCAAATACACTTAAACTATTAAATATTAAGAGCTCGAAACCAGCTTATTTGTGAGCTCAATACCAACTCATTTGTGAGCTCAAAAACCGGCTCGTTTATAAGCTTGAAAGTGGATTGTGTTGGAGAAAAATCTACATTTATAAAGATTAAAAATTAACAAAATAGTCCATCGCACTCACAATTCCGGCAATTTTACGGCAAATGTTGCCGGCAACGACTACGACCGGCATGGTGTTGGTATGGGGTACCGTTGGCACCTGCTCTGTGAGCCCAACACGTCTATGATGTCGATAAGGTCAGTGGTGGGGTGACAAGATCTGGCTAGGATGGGTGGCGTTGGGCTCCACTCCGGTCAGGGAAGGTCGCGAGAGGGTCAAAGATGTCGAGGTGGCAACTGGATGGTGGCGGCGATGGTTGCCGATGGCGGGATCAGCGACGGGAGTGTGGGGCAGTCACGGCAGCTTCATTGTGTCGTGGAGGCTGGGTGACGACCGGACGGCAGGGGAATGGTCGGCGATGTTCTAGCGGTGATCGAAAGTGTCGATCGGTGGTGGTGCGGCAGCCGGAGGCGGCATTAGCAACTGAGAAGAGGGCTGCGTCAAGGGTTTGGGGGAATGAGAAGCGTCTGAGGGGGAAGAAATAGGTCGGTGGTGATATCGTAATAATAGTTGATTCGTCTCCAACTCGAGTCAAAAATAATAACTAACTCGTAATAAATCTTAAAAAAATTCAAAAAAATAGGGGAAAATCTCATAAAATATAATGCACACCATAACACCACGATGACCTATTCTATAACTAATAACCCACCCAAAGTGCCTTGTAACGCGTCCTAACACATTATTCGGCCTAAAAATAATTCTTAAATCAAATACATAAAAAAAATTGCATACTTTTATATACTCTGATAACTCATTTCTCATCATCTTTTTGACATTATCATCATAAACTCAGTTACATTTGACCCTAATTACTTATAACTCACTGGTTGGCCTCGATTCAGCTTGCGGTTTATGAAATTGATTTGACTCAAACCGACAGTTGAACCGATTGGTTTGCTAACGTAAAACTCTGACTCGAGTCCACAAGTTTTACAGATGAGCTTATTGATGGATGCCAGATCATGTAGGAACCCAATTATATGTATGATATTTTTATATATATATTTTTATCTTGGTAATGAACTGTAAATCGTTTGGTTATCTTATCTATATTTTTATGGTCTCTTATATAAGTCATAGCATGCATAATTTGTTAACTTTACGATTTTAGTTAATTAAGCCATAATAAACAATTAAATTATTGCAGCAAAGATTTTTTGTAGGTAGCAGACTCATGTTAATTAAAATTAGTTTTGTTCTTTTATTATAGTAAATTTTTTTAAGAATTTATATTAATAGTAAATAATAAGATTTATCTATGATTTTAAATGTATTTTGAGTAGGTAAGTAAAATTATGTATATTATTATATTATATTATCAAGTCGAGTTCGAGTTCGAGCATTTAAATATCAAGTTTTGAGTCGAGTCGAGCTGAATGGAACGGTAAATATTTGCAAGCTAGCCCGCTCGATTAGTAACCTTAAGAGGAACAATCTGGGTGTTGCCTCCCAGAGTAAGTCTTCAAATTTGGAGGGGAGGAAATCAAATCAGGAAACAAACAGATAAATGCTAGTGCCTCTCTGCACGGAGCAGAGGGGGAGGAAAGCAATCATTGGTTTTAACAAATCATTGAACTTACCACTCATTGGTTTTATCAAATGCAATCACATACGGGTGGGTTGGCTTTGATACCAACTAGAAATATGTAAGTGGGCTTCAATCCAAAATAATTATTCATACCTTAACACCCATGATTATATTAATCACCACCCCCTTCTTCTTATAGACATAAGAAAACACTCAATAAATAGCACCATAGAAAAAGAATCTCCCCACAAAAATAGGTACGCACTTTTCCATGTATACTTCATACACGTCTGAGTGGAATGCCTCCATTGATGGATTGCTGTGTACTGATATGGGCTCTCTTTAGATTGAGTGTGATTTCATCATCAAGTCTTGTATTTGGACCTTTGCTTCCAAGCGCTTTAAAAGCATGAAAAGGATCTTGTTAGTTGTTTGTCTATACTTCTATTATGCATTTGGATTTCCATGAATGAAATTATAAAAGAACTTGATGCTAATTAGATTTTGTTTCGGTATCCTTATTGGTCGTCTTAACCCCGTCTATAGGAAAAAGCAGGCTCCATTTTTCTCGAAAACAAGATCAAAGCAACCAAGGACATAAACAAAAAGCAATTTTCTCTGAAGGAAATAAAAGTTGCAACAGGTGGTTTTTTCTAAGAGATTTGTAGTGGGTCGTGGAACCTTCAAATTATATACTGCTTAATGACCGAATTTGAACCGGTGATATGTGATTTTGGCCTTGCTAAAATTGTAGACTGCAAGAATCAGAGTGTCTTCACAAATGTTATCAGTGGAACATATGGGTACATGGCAACTGAGTATATGTTAGTCGACAAGCTTTTGATAAAACCGATGTCTATGGCCATGGCGCCACGCTTACGGAGCACATTTGTGGGTGGGATTTGGTGAACATCGGCTAAACTAAACCCACTAATTACTTTGATTCTTTATACCAAATCCAACCATTTACTATATAATTTTTCACTAATCGAACTTAAATCCAACCATTTACCGTTTAGCAAACCCCAACCCGACCATTTAAACTCGATAATGATATAAAAAATTGAATTTAAATAATAATATAAAGAATTAATTAAAACTAATTTTTTTAAATTGTAAGAAAATTAATTAAGCTAATATAAAAATAAATAAAATTGAATACATATCATCAATTTATATATAAACAAAAATTTTTATGACAAATCATAATAAAAATAAAATTTTTAACAATTTTATTTTATTAATACTAGGTATCGGGTACCGTACTTGAGACCAAAACCAACTATTATAAAACGGAATCAAACCCAAACCATTAAGATTTGGTCGTGTTGAGTTTCACGGGTACCCGACCATCCTAGCACCCATCAGCTCACAAAGTGCAAGAAAAATATTTGATGACAGCCATACGAGTTCTTGTGAAGAAGGCATCCTGTGTTTTGTGCGAATTTTACCCAGCAAATTTTTCATTACCAATCGGTCCAATCCATGTGCTTGTAGTTTGTCTTACTGCCATTATTGTTGGTATTTTTCGCACGTGAAGAGGACGCTCAGAGAGAAGGATCTGGGCAGGCTTGTAGACCCCCATCTTGGTGACAACTACAAAAGAGCAGAAGTAATGGAACGCCTCTGGATTGTATTCCTCTGAATGAGCCAATTTCTGTTGGGTTTGTCCCATATTGGTCGTAGAGGTTGTTGGTGACTTGTATATAGGCTAATGGGAAAGCTTTAATTCTTGGAGCTAGCTTTTAGATTAAGAGAGGCCCGTGACACTTATTGCGCGTTTTCTTTGGTTGTTTAAAGTCTTTTTGGGGCCCAAAGGGCCCAACAGTGGTTTCGGAGCTTGGGTGGGGGCCCAAAGGGCCTAATAAGTGGTATCAGAGCTTTGGTTCGTGTAGTTGTGGTTCATGGCCTATGGACGATTTGTGTTGTTTTTTCAAGATGACGTTTCGACGGTGCTAGCAAAGGAGTTTCTTCTATATGAGTATGAGAGATGTGCTAGGAGTTCCAATCAGGGGAGATAGAGGACATTTCACATGAGTTGGGAGGGGAGATGTTGTTAAAATATTTCCCTCCTGATGTGATGGCGGTTGTCAAGCGGTCGACAATGGTGCTTCAAGTTCAACTGGTATTCGACAAGTGGTATCAGAGCCAAGTTCAAGCCGGGTTTGCCTACGCCAATTGTTGTTGTTTCCTTCATGGGTTCCACCTAATGATTTGAAGAGGAGTTTGCCAGGTGGGTGCCGTCTGATTTAAGGGGAGTGTGTCAGACGATGATGGTTTCAGGCCACGCTTGATGTGTGAAGGGGAGTTGTTAGGTTTGTCCCACATCGGTCGTAGAGGTTGTTGGTGACTTGTATATAGGCTAATGGGAAAGCCTTAATTCTGGAGCTAGCTTATAGATTAAGAGAGGCCCGTGACACCTATTGCGAGTTTCCTTTAGTTGTTTAAAGTTCTTTTTGGGGGCCCGAAGGGCCCAACAGTGGTTTCGGAGTTTGGGTGGGGGCCCAAAGGGCCCAACAATTTCCGGAGAAGAAACCAAAAATGTCTTGGGTGGTTTGGATGCTCGAGGGAGACGGTTTGTCAAGGAGGTCAGATGATGAAATAATGTTGGAGTTTGTTCAAGCGTGGATCAACTCTTAGTTGACGAGGCTGTGGCATGCAATAACATCCCCAATTCGTCTCAAGAAATGCAGCTTGAGGAGGAAAGCATAGAGATCAGTGGTGAAGAAACTAAGAAGGCAGAGGTAATTTGAGATGGCCCAAGATCAAAGGATCTCTGAAAGGGTTGTCTAATCCAAGAACAATTCATTTGCTGCTCATTGACTGGTTATAGCGTTGTGAAGTACGTCAAAAGTTGGATGTTGTATGTCAAGAAGTTTTG